>JAQHUG010000338.1:27689-46224 GCA_028555095.1 Dicrostonyx torquatus | reverse complement strand
ACTTAGAGGGAAAATGTGATCACTCACATGATTGCTATGAATTCCAATGTTTTTAAGATTTATTAATTTATATGAGTTATTTATCTGCATGTACATCTTTATGTCAGAAGACAGCATCAGATCCCTCTATAGATAGTTGTGAGTCTCCATGTGGTTGCTGGGAATAGAACTCAGGACCTCCTGAAGAGCAACCAGTGATCTTTAACCCCTGAGCCATCTCTCCAGCCCCTACAAATTCCCAATCTTGATAGAAAGTCTTGTCCACAGACAGATGGATGCTACATCATTTCATTTACTATTGTAATTTAAGGAAACCTTTGTCTTTACCTCAACAAAGGAAGAATGTCTATTTTTCAATATTATCAAATCCTCATAACACCTATGGATATTATGATAGAGAATAAACACAGAATGGGTGCACATGCCTGTACTTTATAAAGCCAGCTGTGGCAGACGTGGTAGACTGATGGAGGTGTGTGATGTGTGTACCAGCCCCACTCCTGTCCACGTGACATTGCATTTGCCAGGCTGGCGATGCAGGTGGTCTGGACAAGGTTTAGGTTCTATTAGTCAAGTTCGATTTCTAGTGACAGAGGATCTGAGACCCCCTCCACTCTGTTTCCAGTGGAGAAGAAAGCAAGAGGCTTCAGAGCCAACAGCCCTTAACAGTTTCCAAATCCTCAGAAGGAGGATGATGCAGGGGAGACATAGGATTCCAAACGCATCGCTGATCTCCTAGGGTATCCATCTGAGGGAGGACCAGAGAGAGGAAATAAACAAGAATTATGCCAAGAACTTGACTCCCGTGATGGCAGAGTGATGACTGCTTGCCAACTTCAGACTTCACGGGGCTTTTGGAAGGGTCTGAAGTCTCTAAGGCAACCTAAAATCTCTGGCAAGATTTGTGTGTTTCTGTGCCAAGGCAGAAATCCTTGGTCTCCTGAAACATCCATTCTTGTTTCTTCACATAACCAACTGATAGATGTTAGGTTTCATCAAACTCATAGACATCTTAAAGAAAATTTCAGTTGGAGCTGGAGAGATGGCTCAGTGGTTAAAAGCCCTTGCTGCTCTATCAGGCAGCCCACAATCACCATAACTCCAGTTCTAGAGGATCCAATGCCCTCTGCTGACCTCTAAGACACAAGGTATGCACACTTGCACACACAACAAATAAATAAAAATAAATATTTAAAAAGAAATAAATTCCAATAAAATCTGCAAGAGCGTGTCAATGAAAAATTTAACTGAATTTAAATTGCTTAAAGGGAACCAAATGGTAAAAATTGCTCAGGTCCTCCTGAAGAAATGCACTGTGGGTAGTAGCTCAGGTCCTCCTGAAGAAATGCATTGTGGGTAGCAGAAGGGGCAAGGAGGAGGTATACATGATAATTTGCTAAACTACCATAAACCAGAAAGGGGTTTAAGAAACTCTGACAAGGAGTCTTTAAAAACAGGTGGATGTGGCAAGCAAACACATGAGAAAGGAGAAGAGGCCATCTCTGTGGGAGAAAAAAGACAGAGAACCTAGAGGCAAGAAGGCAGTGGGGTCAGAAGGAGGGGCTGCATCTGAACAGAATATGTGTGATTTTTCTTGCCACTATTTGTGTGTTATTAAATATTATAATTAGAAACTTTTAAAAATTGCTCAAATCTAAATTATATCTGCTTTGGCTACAAGGAAAAAGAGGGGCAGCTAAACCAGATAATGGATATTGTAACCATGTTAGCTTATTGTATCCTATAGCATTGTGCTATAATCCTTAAGCAGACACATTCAAATTTATTTTTAAATGCCATCATAATCTTGTCACTAGAAGGAGGCATGGATAAGTAATCATTGTGACAGAGTAAAGAATGGATATGAAAAGCTATGAAATTATATCCATATTCATAGGATAGGCCAAATTGGCTCTAAATGTATATGATTTAAATATGATAGATAAAACTTTAATTTTCAAAACAATTCAGAATTGCCTTATACCTATAGTTGGAAAATCCGTTGTCCTACCCCCTCTTGCTGAGCCAAAAGCAGACTCCCAAGGCTGCTGCACACATGCCAGGCAAGCCCTGGCTCTACGCTGAGCCCCAGCCCCACTCCCGGAAGATCATTTCTTGGCTAAACCCCAGGAGGAGTACATTTGATTTGGGGATCGGTTGTTTGTTGACTCTTTATTGGAACTTGGAAGAGACATGTCTTCTGGGGCTGGGATTTTCTGTACTGCAGTTTTAAAGAGGATTCTGCTTTCTTAACAAACACAGGCTGTTTCAAGTTTTCTGCTTTTTTTCACATGTAAATGTCAGTAATTTAACTATTTTAGGGAGCTTGTCATTTTTTTCCCTACTTTTCCAATATATTGAGAAAATGTCATTGTTAGCTTTTACCAGGAATTCTCTATGAAGCTACCATGGCTGTCCTGAAACTCACTTTGTAGACCAGGCTGGACTCAA
The DNA here is from genome assembly GCA_028555095.1 of Dicrostonyx torquatus. Classification (NCBI taxonomy): domain Eukaryota; kingdom Metazoa; phylum Chordata; class Mammalia; order Rodentia; family Cricetidae; genus Dicrostonyx; species Dicrostonyx torquatus. The sequence continues at coordinate 43,773 of JAQHUG010000338.1, read as the reverse complement.
ACTCACAGAGATCCACCTGCCTCTGTGTCCCAAGAGCTGGGATTAAAGGTGTGCACCACTACCACCCAGTTCAGAACAATATTTTTAAATATTTTTATTTATGGCAACCGTTTTGCTTTGTTGATCCTCTTCATTAATGACATTGTTTTTCTATCAGTTACCATTTCTGCTTGTCTTTATTATTTTGTTTTTGCTTTTTTCCTTGTTTTTAAATGTCCCTTCTTTTTTAAGAAAACAAATTATTTTATTTTTAGTTATGTGTATGTGTGCATGTCTGCACAAGGTCCCACATGCACAGGTGCCCTCAGCGATCAGAAGAGGGTAGGAGATCCTGATTATGAGCTACCATACAGTAAGTCTAGGATTTGGTCCTACATCAGCGCAATAAGTCCTCTTAACCACCGAGCCATCTCTTCAGCCCCTCATAGACTTTTATTTGTGTAAGTTTAGATTTGATTCTTGATTCATTGACAGAAAATTTTACTCTTTCTCTGGTGGATATACCACTATAGTTTTCATACCCCTCTCACTTTATTTTCAAATTTTTATTTGTAATTTTTGTTTTTTTAAATATTAGATATGATTCCACCTTTGGATTATGAATTATTTAGAAGTGCATTTTTATTTTCCAAATGGACATAAATAAAACTATCACTGGGACTGGAGAGATGGCTCAGTGGTGAAAAGTATTGGCGCATTTTCAGAGGATTCAGGTTCAAGTCCCAGCATTCATGTTGTGGCTTACAACCATGTGTAACTCCAGTCGCTGGGGATCCAACACCCTCTTCTGGTTTCCATGGATACCAGGCATGCATGTTGTACACAGACATACATGCAGACCACACACCCATGGTCTTAAATAAATAAATACATATTTAAAAGTCACAGAATACTGATGACTATTTTAACCAAATCAGTCAATTCAGATGATGATAGGATTCTTCAAAAAGTTTGTTGAGACATTTGTAAGATCAGTTTTTATAGGGAGTCCATGTATGCTTGAGTGCAACATTTATTTCCTACCTGTCTTTATGTAATATACACTATTATATAAGGGTCATTTGTTCTGTCTTTCAAATATTATGTATACTCATTGGTTGGTTGATTGCTTAATCTTCAACTAAGAAGACAAAATTCTTCCTATCGGTTGGATTTATAAATTTCTGTTTTCATTCAATACTTTCAGCTTTGTGATTTTAAAAAAAAAAATGTTTCAAGTATGTTGTAGGAGGAATGCGCTGTGTCCTGCTGCCTGGCTAGCTTAACCCCCGAAATAACCACACAGAAACTGTATTCATTTAAACACTGTCTGCTCCATTAGCTTTAGCTTCTTACTGGCTAACTCTTACACATTAGTTTAATCCATCTCCATTAATGAGTATCGCCACTTGACTGTGACTTACCGGCATGAGTCTAACCAGCGTCCATCTCAGGCAGGAGAACCATGGCATCTGCCTGTCTCTACTTTCTTCCTCCCAGAATTCTGTTCTGTCTTCTCTGCCTACCTGAGTTCCACCCTATCAACTAGGCCAACGCAGTTTCTTTAATAACCAATAAAAGCCACACAAATACAGAAGGACCTCCTACACCACAAGTACATTTTATTGTGTGCTTAATTATTTGCATAAATGTTTAGTTTTTATGTCTTTCTGAAAAATTGATATATAATATGCAGAAACCGCCATTGAATCAACATTCTCTTAAAGCCTATTTTTGCCTGATATTAATTCAGAGGTGTCAGATTTCTTCTGTTTGGTGCATGACTGATGAATATTTTTATGTCCATTTACTTTTATGTCTTCTGTGGAATTTTAAAAATATGCAGTCCATAAATCTGTTTCAGATGTAATTAAAAAAACTATGTAGTTCACTTTTTTAAATCTTTCAACTGAATTCATTTATATTGATTGCATTACTGATATATTCACATTGATTTCTCTTATCTTCTTTAGTGATTTTTGTTTCAACAGATACATTCCATGTCATGAAACTTCAAACTTGTTCTGTAAAGGTATGTATTGAACAACTATATATATTATGTATATATGTATATGCATACATACACACACACACACACACATGTGGTGTGAGAGGTCCTTCTGTCTATGTGTTGCTTTAATTGTTTAATGAATAAGGAAACTGCCTTGGCCTGTTGATAGGGCAAAACTTAGAACTGAATTTTGGGAGGAGGAAAGCAGAATCAGAGAGATGCCATTGAACTGCCAGAGACAGATGCTAGAAATTTTACCTGGTAAGCCACTGCCACGTGGCGATACACAGATTAATTGAAATGAGTTATATTAATATGAGTTAGCCAATAAGAAGCTAGAGCTAATGGGCCAAGCAATGATTTAATTAATACAGTTTCTGTGTGATTATTTTGGTTCTGGGTAGCCAGGATGAAGAAGCAGTTCCTTGCACCACACACACACACACACACACACACACACACACACAAATGGACTTTAGTTTATTGTGTTTTCATGGTGACACATTGTTTTCATAAAAAGAGAGATTTAATTAGTTACTGAGAATTGAACATGTGAACAAAGATCAGTGGAGTAAGAGGGGGTTCTCAAGTGAAGGTTCTGCTGGGGTCAGAACCTTGAGTTCCTTTAAAGCCTTATTTTCTTTTCTTTGGACATTTATTAATTTGTTTGGGAGGAGAGTCACATGCCATAGCACAGAGAAGTCAGAGACAAATCACAGGAGTTGGTTCTTTTCTTCTACCATGTATAGCAAAACTTCGGTCACCAGGGGTGGCAGTATCTTTACCCATTGACCCAGCTAAGCAGAACCCTTTATTGTCTTTAAATGGGGGTTGAATAGAATTTTGAAACTTTACACCAAAAAGACTGGACCAGAAAATATTAAATCTAAAAGACTCTAGGCATAAAATACCCAGGAAATCTGGGACACCATGAGAAGATCAAATCTAAGAATAATATGAACAGAGAAAGGAGAAGAAGCCCAACTCAAGGACACAGAAAATATTTTCAATAAACTCACAGAAGAAAATTTCACCAACATATAGAAAGGACATGCCTATCAAGGTACGAGAAAGATACAGAACACCAAATAGACTAGATCAAAAAAAAAATCGCCATATAATAATCAAAACACAAAACATACAGAATAAAGAAAAAATATTAAGAGCTGCAAAAGAAAATGGGCAAGTAACATATAAAGGCAGACCTGTTAGAATTACACCTGACTTCTCAATGGAGAAGGGCCTGGACAAACATTGTATAAACTCTAAGGGACCACAGGTGACAGTCCAGACTACTATAGTCAACAAATCTTTCAATCACAATAGATGGAGGAGAAAAAGGCATTCCATGCTAAAATCAAATCTAGCCCTATTGAAGGCACAAAAATGAAAACTTCAAACTAAGAAAACATAAGAATAAATAATTCCAGACCAGGAAAAGAGGAGAAAAAGAAAACAAGAAAACATACACAAACGTAATAACAGGAATGAACAAACAGTGCTCATTGATATCTCAACATCAATGGTCTTAATTCTCCCCCAAAAGATACAGACCAACAGAACGGATATGAAAACAAGGTCCATCCTGCTGCTGCCGCCAAGAAACACAACTTAACATCAAGGATAGATAGACGTTACCTCAGAGTAAAAGGACGGAAGAAGATATTCCAAGCAAATGGAACTAAAAAGCAAGCTGACGTAGCCGTTTTAATATCTGACGAAAGAGACTTCAAACCAAACCTAGTCAGAAGAGCTAAAAAAGCTAAAAAAAAAAAAAGGACATTAAATGCTCATCAATGAAAAATATCCGCCAAAAAGACATTGCAATTGTTAACATCTATGCACCCAGCCCAAGAACTGAGTGCCAAAAGTCATTGTCTGATCTCGCAGGTGCCCCTACCCTGAGTATGTCTGCCTGTTTGCACATGCATGCATGTGTGCACACACACACACAAATAATAATAATAAATAAAACCAAATTAAAACAAAATTTGTAAATGTGTAATATTATCTCTAGTTTTTTGAACACATAAATGTCCCACCCACTAGGTAGCATTATTTTCCCAATGTCACCCAGCTTATGAGTAGAATAGAGTAAAGGCAGCTTATAAGACGGATGCCTTTCAGCTCCTCTTAGACACTAGGCTGCCTCATCAACTAACGTTCATTTTGCCTCCCTGCCTCCCTGAAGGCTCCCTCTGCCTCACTCCCTCCCTTACTTCCTTTTATTTTTGAACCAGGATCTTTCTGACTAGCCCAGGCTGTCCTTGAACTTTCTATGTAGCCCAGGCTTGCCACTGAATCTCATTCCTCCTGCCTCAGCCTCCTGTGTGCTCACACAGCTCTTTCTGAAGAATGAAATCTCTGAAGAAACACAGACCTTTGTGAGCTGGACCTACAGGACCTTCATGTTAAGAAGTCCATCTGGCATCCACAGAAACATGCTGGCATAGGAACTACAGAATCTCCTGGAACAAATGATCCAACAGAGCCCCTTCCTTCACTGTCGAGGTGTTAGATTCCTGGCACTATGCAAAAGCTGAGATTCAATACCCTGTTTTCCCACAGCCCTGTACCATATCTCATTTTCTTTTTCTCTGCTTCTCTTAAGCTCTGTTTTCTGCTCCATTTGTTGGTTACCACAGCCTTCCCCATCACTCGCTGTCAATGGTCTGGCTTCTAGGCTGTCCGTGCAGACTTGGGTGGCATTTGTCTGAAAGTGACCAAGCTGGTCCCTCTGGTGTGTGCAGCCCTATGGTCTGCACTTTAGCAGGCTTTCTGGTTCATTTTCATGTGGCGAGTGCTTTCTCAGTCCTGCCCTCCCAGCGTGACATGATCCCCATGCACCCCAAGCCACACTATCCTTTATGTCTCCCTCCGTAATGGCTTCCCTCTGTGGAGTGACTCACTGGCCTGACCCAAATATAACATTGTTCTGTCCCATTAATGTGCTTGTTTCTATTGTTTGGGCTTTTTAGAAAACCATATGCTGAATGGCTGCCTGCCCTTTGTAATCACAAATGGAATTTGCCCTTTTTTTTCTCACAAATAACCCATTTCCCCAGGCCTCATCAGTTTGGAGGTACAAATAAAGGCACTTAATGTTTATTGCCCAAGTTTTACTAACTCATGACCACACCTGCATAATACAAGAACTCAATTCCCTGCAAAAATCTCCCCCATGTGTTTATGTGCCTCAGCAAGTGCACAGTCCTGCTAGCTGGTAGGGCTGACTTTGGAATCTTGTAGCTGTGCCCCTCCTTGTCAATAAGAGCAATGACCTTCTCGAAGATGAAAATGCAGACACCCCTCTTCCCCCAGGTAGTCCACGTGCTTCTTCATCTCTCTGCCCAACAGACACAGACTCCTGGGGAGCTAGGAACGTGTTGCCAGGCATCTTGACCTTAATGTGTCCATTGGCCATTGGCTGCGTGGCTCAGAAGTTGAGGTGGGGAGTGCTGATTTGCCCTGGTGTTGTGATTTCATTTTTTCCATATCAGCAAAGCTCCCTCTCCTCTGGCTTTTCAACATCCCCAGTGAAGCTGTTTTATTCAGTTTCTGCAGGCAGCACCTCTCTTCAACACCCCAGAGAAATGTTGTGTTTCCAGCCCAACCTCAGATAAACCATATGCTCTAAACAAAGCCACTGTGCAAAGTCTTAGCCTTGGGGACTCTGTCTGTCACCAGCTCATCACACATGCTCAGCAATGACCAAAGCTCATTTTTATATTAGTTTGAGAACACACACACACACACACACAACACACACACACACACACACACACACACACACACACACACTCTGGCTCCAGTAGATGAGGAGTCTGTGGTCTGTGGTGGTTTGGAAGAAGATGCACCACCAAAGGGAGTATCATTATTAGGAGGTATGGCCTTGATGAAATAGGTGTGGCCTTGTTGGAGGAAGTATGTCACAGTAGGGGTGGGTTTTAAGGACTCTTCTGTTCAAGCTTCCCTCCGTCTGACACTGAGTCCACTTCCTGTGGCCTACATATCAAGACATAGCCCACGCCATGTCTGCTTGCATACCACCCTGCTCTGTGCCACGATGATGAAGGACTGGCCCACTGAAACTGTAAGGGAGCCACCCCAGTGAAAAGTTTTCCTTGTAAGAGTTGCTGTGGTGATCATGGGGTCTCTTCACAATAATAGAAACCCTAACAAAGACAGAGTCACTAGTGAAAATTGCTTAGAGAAACTTTACACAAACTTTAGAGGCTAGGAGAAGCTGTGGAATTGATGGAACCTGTCATGGTCTGGATCTTAAGTATGCTCTAGGGTTCATGTGGCAAAGGCCTGGTCACCACTATGGCACTTTTGGGAAGTGATGGGGTCCTAGTTTGCCCTCTGTTGCTGTGATAAAACCCTGACAGAAAACAACTTGGGAAAGAAAGCATTTATTTGACTCTCAAAACCATCATCAAGGGACATCTGCATGGGAACTGGAAACAAGAACCTGGAGGCGGGCACTGAAGCAGAAGCCAGAGTGCTGCTTACTAACTTGCTTCTAGACTTTTATTGTTACTTTAAAAAAATTAAAATAAATCTGAAACCCATCTGTCTAGGGATAGTGTTGTCTACAGCGGGCTGGACCCTTCTACATTGATTAGCAATTAAGAAAATACCTGAATAGATAGGCCCACAGGCTGATCTGATGGATGCTGACAGTCAAGATTAACACAAGTGGAAAATGAAAGGGGAGGCTCAGTAGGAGGCGTGTAATGATTTTAGGGGAAGGTTCTCATGGAGGACTGCAGGGTCCCAGCCCCTTCTCTTTCTCTATCTAGTTCCCCAGCAACAGGTGAGTGGTTTGGGCTGTATGCACCCTCACCATGAGGAACAGCAAGCGTCTGTTTTATTATGAGGCAGTTGAAGCCAGGAGCCCCAGTCAGCAGCTTCTCTTTGTGAGTTAATTGCCTCAGATATTTCTTATAGTTAGAGAAAGCTGCCCAACACTGAACCAAATGATACCAGTCCTTAGAAAAAAACAGAGCTAAACACAAAGACTTGCTGTTCATTTCAAACACAGCATCTGATATTTGAGTTGCAGGAGACAAAAGGAAGGAAGCAAACAGAAAACTGAAGCATGTGCAAGACTGCACATTATAAATGGAAGCCATTCCCTCCCACCTTCCTCTTCGTTCACCGCGAAAGGCCAGCTGTCATGAAAAGCTGTTTCTCTACCCATTACCATCCCTTTATCAGAAAGGAAGATAAAACCTTAACAAAGGAACAGATGATCCGAGGTCGTTGGTTCCTCCAACTCCAGTAATGCTTTAGAGAGGAAGTTGCATCTTTGCAGAATTATTACTATCAATCAGCCTTTATTGCTCCTGCTTTCTTTATTGCATTCCAACACACAAAGTAATGAAAACATATAATAAAGAGAATAAAACATGCAATGCATCACTGTGCAGATATTGCAATCATAGCAAATCCAGTGTAAATGTCCTACAGGGAATACTTGAGTCTTCCAATACAGTGCTAACAGTTTCCATGTTACTACATTCCGTTATTTATCTACTAAAGCTGTCATGCTTTGCTAAATATCATGGCAGCATCCACCCCAAATAACACTCCTCCTTCCTAGCCTCCAAAGGGGAGGCATATTTCTTTGCTGTCACTGGTTTTAATGTTTGCAAAGAGTAGCTTGGGCTCCTGAATAATTAATGCATAATGATTACTAAGCCCTGGGTAGTTTACGATGCTAGCCCCTCTGGTCTTCCCAGTGTTGCTTGCTTTAATACGCATTTTGAATTGGAACCGAGAGGTAGTAAAAGCCGTTAAGACAGTATGGAGCTCAGTCAATAATGATTTAGAGTTTGGATGCATCCTGGGTCTTTCAGTCTTGGCTCTCAAGCCCCATCTGCTTCTCATGCTCCTCCTTCTGCAAACGCTTCTCTGAGGGCACTGTTTCTGCTCTAGTCGCACTTCCTCTGTAAATAAAAACAAAGGTGGGGGGTCGACACTCAAAAGTTCAAGTCACATGTGCATTTCCTCTGTAGTATTTTTAGTTCGGGGAGAACACGGGCAATGGCTAGGTACCCTTAGGTGTTTCTGTTAGCTACATACACACGTCAAGCCACCTCACGATCTCATACAGTATAGGGATTTAGTAAATGTTGACTATTGCTAATTACGAGAAAAATCCATCCTAGGGACACTAGGAGGGGCTTCCAATCCAGGTTGGAGGGCTTCAAAGCAACCTTCTTTTGGAGGACAACAGAGGGGCGGTGTGAAGACAGGCTCAGCTGTGGCCAGAGGTTTCTGCTCCAAGTCTCACCCAAGATGAGCTCAGATGATGATGATTCCCACGGGTCAGAAGCTCTGGCATCCTGAAAGGCAGAGCTGTGGCCTTGCTTGTGAGTTGCTCTCCAAACATCTAAGGAGAGGCACAAGAGGGCATCAGGACGAGTCCTAGTCACTTCTTGAGGGACAGCAGTCCAAGTTCACTTACTTGGTACTTGATTTGGGGATGGACCCATAACCTGCAGTGGAGAACTAGCTAGCCTATCTGTGGGATGCAGGTAAATAAAAGAACGTATTTTGCTATTCTGACCAAAGTGTCACGTAGAGCTTGTTGCTCAATCATGTCAGCATCTCCCATTTCTCCCTTTCTGAAGTCCCCTAGTTATCCTCATTAAGTGAAAACAAAATTAATATTTTAGAAATAAACATATAGATGTCTTGGGTCTGATTCCCTAGGAAAATCTGTTTGCCCATGGTAGAAGATGCTGTTCGTTTTGTGAGGGGGTTCAGAGAAAGGTCTTTGGCTAAGTGGATACTGACCTACACATTAGCATAAGTCTAAAAGGTCAAACCTGCTATTTCCTCCTCACCCTGCAGATCAAGCCTTATGGGTGGTAACTGGTGCTTTGCCCTTTCTAGCACTTAAACCGTTGCTGGGCCTGGCACTGGGTTAAATGGACAAGACCTGTGCTGCTGGGAGAAGAAACGAAAGTGAGGCCAGGACACGTATACTGCTCCGCAGTGGCAACTGGCTTGCTAGTGAATCATCTGTGAGAAGAGAATGAGCGAGGCAGAAATAGCAGCAGGGTGACCCCGAACACCTCCACGGGAAGTTGAACAGCAAAGCCTCTGAGTACTATGACAGACCTCGAAGATGGTAACTATAAACGAGTGTCACCATCCTAGTAGATTGCTGACTTAGGCAAGCCAGTGTCCGATGGAACATAGGGCAAATCCTTTTCCAACACACTGATTGCCAATTTCCGTAATGGCAGGGGTGGGGCTAGAGCCCTGGAAGTCCAAAGAATGAGTATGTTCATTCCTCGAGACTCTCTTAATACCTCTCTCCTATTCTTCCTGTTGCCAGGGCCCTGCTAACCTTTTCAGTCACTCTGGTTCCTTGTGTGAGTGACATGAGTCAATGGAAGGGAGGGAGGTGACTGTCTCTGTCAGGTGGATGAGACCGACTTCACTTCTGATTATCATAGTCTCAGTGACATGAGATTGGTGTCACTCCAGTGCTGGGTCATGAAACTTGACCATGAAACTTGAAGGTCTCTCAGTGGCCCCCATTCCAGTCTACACAATCCTTCTCCTCTTTCTCTTGGCTCTGAAATCAATTTCTGGACTAAGAGGCAGAAGAGGCACACAAATTCTATTTTTTTTTCTTTAACTCCGTACCAACTTGAACTGCCTCTTAGCTTGTCAAGCATGAGTAAATAATTTCACTCTATTATCTTTTCCATCTGCTTTAATATCACAGAGGCCTTAGGTAATTCATGCCTCACTTATATTAGACAAGATACTTTATGAGATGCATGAGGAAAATCTAAGAAGATGAGAAGCCAATGTGGGAGGAAGATTGAGAATAGTTGAAGTTTTCCAAAAAACCACCAGCCTGCACAATTTGTTACATATGCCACAGGTTCAAGTGTGTGGGATCTTGGTTGGATAATTTACCTTCCTTTATTTCCATTTGTAATGGGAATAATAATTACATCTATTTCCTAAAGTTGAGAGCACTAAAGGTATAATGCATGTCCAGTTATTCGCATACCTCTGGGGATGTCACATGAAGCTATGCTCAGTGTCAAGGGGGAATGTGTAAGTCAACACCCTAGTCACTGTAGATAGGGAAAGGATAATGATGCTTCTAAGAGCTCATGACCAGAAACTAGGCCACGTTCCGAACATCCCTGACTGAAAAGGGAAACGTGCCTGGGCTTTAAAACCAAAGCACCTGGCTTTGAATTGTGATTGACAGGTTTGTGATATTCTGGGTAGCTACCCACTGTGTTAGTTTCCTGTGGTTGCTGTTGCATATTATCATAAACTCTGTAGCTTAAAATAATAGAAACTTATTCTCTTACAGTTGTAGGCTGAAAACCCAGGGTCGGTGCCATGGGGCTGAAATCAACATCTTAGCACAGTTTTACTTACCTGTAATCTGTTTCCTTGTCTAGTGACTGAGGGGGTTCTTTGGCTTGCAGATGCATCTCACCCTCGTGGCCCTATCCCATGGTTCCTCCTCTCTGTCTTTGTCTGTTGTAGGTCTCTGTGTCCCTGTATGTGTTTAGATTCTCATCCGTGTCTTGTGAAATGGTTTAATGATGATTCGAAGTTGAAAAATCACAAGAAGTCCTAAGATTTTTTTATTCAGTTGAAATACTACAGGCCTCCTCTTTGCTGGATAGTCTTTTAAGAACTGAAATCATAGGGATAAAAATTCCCGGTCTTGAGGATATTATATTCCATTTGCTACAGACAGACAAGTAAGGATTGAATAAATTGTGATAGAGAGCATGATAGAATGTCAGCAATGGACCTGGGAAGATGACTCGGTGGTTAGTACTTGCCCTGAAGACCTAAAATTTGGGTCCCTAGAATCAATGTAAATGCTGGTGGGTGGTTCTGTTCTACCTGGAATCCCAGCCTCAGAAGGCAGAGACAAGGGAATTCCCCCAAATCATGCTGGCTAGTGGGACCAGTCATATTGGGTACTCTGGGTTTCATTGAGAGACTCTGTTTTACTCAATAAGGTAGAAGAGCAGTCAGAGGTCATTACCAACATTAACCTCAGGCCACCACATGCATGTGTACACACATGTACATGCAACCACACACACACACACACGAGAGTGGAAAAAAGCATGTCAAGAAGGATGCTGTGGCATGGAATGGGGCGGGAGAGACTTCATCTGGCACACAAAGGCTATAAAGGCTTCAGTTTTTGTTCTTTGTTTGTTTGTTTTTTAATGGGTGACAGCACTGGAGTAAACTTACCTTTTCTGAATAGGTGACTTCTTTAGTTGCTGAGTTCTAAATTAAGCATAATGTTTCTCCTCCTTTGGCTTCTGAATGTAGAATGGAGTGGATGGTTATACCGTGGAATGAGATGGTAGCATCCTATTTGACCCCTCTCCCATTCTTGACGGTCATCAAGAATTCCACTTGAAGGACTCTTTTTCAGTTTAGCACAAAAAATCCAGGAAGACCTCCAAAACCAATTTCCCTACTTCCCAATTTAAACGTGCCCAGATCTTTAATCATAAAAGCAAATAAATGATGAAAGCTTTCGTGGCAGCTGAGGGGGCTGGTCCTGCAAATGAATGTGTGACTTGGTCATGTTGATGGGAGAGGAGATGCTGGTCGGTGTGTTGCTGATTCATTATCATGCTTGCAGGGGCCCCTGCCTCGTGATTTCCTGTCCGATCCCTTGTTCTGCAAGCAATGGAGAGAGACATAGGAATGTGTCATCCATACCTACTGGAAACAAATGTTGTTTTTGCTTTCAAATGCATTGTCTCAGCACTCTAAGTAATTATTGTATGAGAGCTAACAACTGTAGCTCTGGTTTCATGGGAGCTGATAAATTATGGGTATCCTGCTTGGAGAGACAAAGCGTATTAATCAACAGATAACAATTTCCAGTAGCACATTCCAAAGGAGCAAATAAATGGCTCAGGCAAATGGTTTCAAAGATATTTGGAAGAGGTCTTGTCTGGGAAAATTCCCTTAGGAAATGGAGTCAGAATTGAGCGTCTGTGTAGACAGTTATCAGAAAGGTAGGAAGGGCTTCACAGAGCTATGAGAAGGAGGGACGGAGGCAAGAATGGGCTGAGTGCTACAGGACAGGATTTAAGGCTTTGTTGTTGCTATTTTGGGTTTCATTTTGAGATAAGAGCTTACTATGTGCCAGGTTAACCTTGAACTTATGACCCACTTGCTTCTGCCTCATGAGTACAGGATCCTAATTGTGTGTCATCATGCCCAGATGAAAGATGTTTGTCTACATGGATGACATAGTGTGACTATAATAAAAACTTTCAGTAGACTTTTGCTGAAGTCACTGACTCCATTCTTGGGTCTCAGATGCCCAATGAGTAACTGAAAACGAGATAAAAGCTTCACACCTCCACTTTTCTAATGTGCCTGTCTCCTTTATAACCTGCAACTTTGGTTGAGACATGCTAATCATTTAAGGCATGTTCATCATGATGTTGAACAGTTCTAAATTTCCCCAATATAGCTTCGTCTCTTCCCACTCCAAGGCTGAACACACTAAGATAAGAGTAACTAAAAATATTTTCACGATCCCAGGTGCAGCAAGCATTTCACACAAATCACTGAACCTTGGGAACTGGATGCGATCCCCCAAGAGGGGCAGTTATCTTCTGATGGGAACTAAAGTTCTCCTTCCACTCAAGCAATCATGCTTTTCCTGGTGTCAGAAGGACTCAGTGGGACTGACCCTGAGATCACGGTCAACGGAGCAACTGTTTGGCAACACCGCACGACTATGTATGTGTCCTGTTGTTCACAGTCCGTATAGTCCTAGTGCTACCGTCAGTATTTAGAGAAAGAGCATAAGACAGCAATCCTCGTGGTCTTTCCTACTGTGGTCATACTGAGTAATTCCCCCTTCTAGTCCAACACCACTTATCTATGTACCATTGAGGTATCAGGTGACCAAATCTACTCTCCTATGACCCCATTAGCATAATTAGAGGCACGTGGTTATAAAATCTAATTTTTTTTCAGGTAAAAAATGAGTCATTTATTTTGAAAGAAAATAGAAGGCAAATGACATAAGTAACAATGCAAAAGAATACAAAACTTTGAGTGCTTTGGACAGGGTAGTCATGATGGTTGGCCCATTAGTTCTTCTCTATTTTATATCAATTTTGTGTGACAAAATCTAATTTTCAATAAGGAGGTTTGGCTTAGATTCATACATTGTTTCGCCAGCTACTTGCTAAGAATACACTATGTTCTCTCCTTAACTCTGAGGTGCAAAAAATTTTTATTTTGTAGTTTTGACAACGAGAAACTGAAAATACTTTTGAGGACTGAGGTGAAACATAGAAAATCATGACTTGGGAAAAGGCTGCCTTGTATACTGTGCACTAGGCTAAGAAGAACTTGAAAATGGAGAGATGAGGGAGGGAACAAATCACAAAGGAGGGACGTAGTAAGTGAGAGAGCAAAAGAATTGGATGTAAGAGATGTTGGGAAAGGAGCCAATATCTTCTGAATCTCCACAGAACTTTATGATGGACTGTATTTTTTTTACATGTCTATTTCCCCACCAGGCTTTTCAAAAGCATGGACCACATCTGATTTATAATGTCCCTCTCCAGTCCTTGTTACTATGTCTAGTGTGCGACACATTCTCAGTAAATGTTGGCTTTCTGATCACTAAAATAATTAAAATAAATAGGAGAGGAAGGTTTGAAGAAGCTTTTAGTTTCCTGGAAACAGGGGTATGGTGTTGGTTAGACACAAAAGAGGAACCACCTCAGACTTTTCAGTAAGTGAAGATGGTCTTCTGGTCTCATTGGTGAGACAACTGTGGTGCTGAAATCATAAGAACTGCCTTAACTTTCCAGGAAAATAATGTCTATGAGTGTTTTAGATCCTTGGACAGAATGAAAAAAGGGGAGTATGATTTGGAAAAGTATGCTATTCCTCCACAAATCCAATATTATACTAGGGGAAAATACAAATTATAAATAAAAGACTACATTTAGAAGCTCATTAGCCTTTGGTAAGATAACAGAGAGATTTCCCATAACCCTTAAGATATATCCATCCAGAAGGCAGGGTAGGGACAGAATCATGCACCCCATTTTAAAGTTTTTATGTTCAAAGACACAAATAATTCAATGCTTGCTCTAAATAACTCTATCAAATAATTCAAACTGTGAAGAAATGGCGCCTGAAGTTAGGCTTCAGAAATGAGTGGCAAGCAAGTGAACTCTATGTCTGGGGACTGAGTGATGTGATTTCTAGATTCTCCTAAAGCCACTGTCAGCTCTGCTGATAGATGTGCTGATGGACACAACCTTGACTTCAGGACTCCTGGCAGTTTCTCTATCACTGAACAAAATTCAGCCATGATGCTGTTAATCAGTTATCACTAGATGCAGTTCCTTAGGCAAAGGTGATTCTACACAGTGTCATCAAGAAAATTATATTAGGAGAAGCACTGCATTTGTCTATTGTTACTAGCATGTTGAAGCCACTGCAAAAGAAACTCCATGTCCGACAAAATAAAAATTACTTGCCATTTAACCTTTGTCAAAAGTTTTACAACCTCCACAGCAAATAAGATTCCATACTCCTGTATTGGTTGCTAGTGCACCATATTTTTGGTATCTTAGACATTTCAGAAGTCCAGCAGTTCAAGATCAAGGTAGGCTTGGCTTCTTGTGTTGTCATTGGCTGTTCTCTCTCCATCTTCACGTCACGTCTTTAAAGATAAGGACAATATTTATACTGGATTAGAGCTCATCTAATGATCTCATACTAATTTAATTGCATCTTTAAAGGGCCTAACTTCAAATAATATTACCTTCTGAGATACTGGACTGTTTATTGCTCTAGTTGGCATCATGAACATGGAGGGATGGGGCCTAGAAATGAGGTGGACTAAAGTCTCATGCAGTAGCCAAGTTCATTCAGAGTGTCAGACAATTTATACTCTTAAGGTTAAGGAAGGCCACCTGAGTCTCATGAGTTCTCGTGAGTTCAAGCTGATCATAATCACAAGGACAAGCTGCACGTGGCAAAACCATGTTTCTCCATAGAGCACATAAACAAGCAATAATAGCCAGTTGTAACGAGTAATTATTTGCCATTTAACTAAGGTAAATTTATTCTTGTCTCCTACGCCTGGAAGAGGCACTAAAGCACATTTCAAGAATAGGTCTGCATTTTTGAAGACATTGAGGTCACAAGACTCTTGTCTTGTGTTCTTGGAGTTTTCTGACCAGCGCCCAGAATTCCCCTCACATGACTCCAATCTTGGACTGTGTACCAACACTGGGCATTAAAGTTTTAACATCTGATTTTGTGCAGCTGTAGAGGATGCTTGTCCCACATAGATTCATATTCACACCAAAGATTTTTGGAAAGCTCATCTCCACACAGAAATGAAATTTTATATATATTATGCATATATTTTCATTAACATGCATGGGCAGCCTATATATAGCAGTTATGTTGAACTTGTCCATTTAGGGTTATATATGAATATTTTATATAGTGTGCTAAGTATATGAAATATCTACATATATACACATATACATATATATAATTTGATGAATGAAACATATTCTCTTTTTACTATTTTATTTAGATAATAAAATTGAATATTTCCATATGTTTACTGGACAATTTAATTTCTTCTTAAAAATTCATATCCTATCTCCTTTTCTTCTTTGTGTTATCATGATGGCTAATCTTCATGTCAACATGGCAGTGTTTGGGATCACCTTAGGAGACACACTTGTGGGCATGTCTTTGGAGTGTTTCCAGAGAAGTTCAACTAAGGAAGGAAGACCTATCGTGAATGTAGGTGGCACCATTGAATGATCTGGGCCCCAGAAGATCTATCATGAGTGTAGGTGGCTCATTTGATCTGGGCCTCAGAAGATCTATCATGAGTGTAGGTGGCACCAATGTATGATCTGGGCCCCAGAAGATCTATCATGAATGTAGTTGGCTCATTTGATCTGGGCCCCAGAAGATCTATCATGAATGTAGTTGGCTCATTTGATCTGGGCCCCAGAAGATCTATCATGAATGTAGTTGGCTCATTTGATC
>JAQHUG010000338.1:0-23228 GCA_028555095.1 Dicrostonyx torquatus | reverse complement strand
TGTTTCTCCCAGCTTGACCTGTGGGCAAGGCTGTAACAGTGCATTGTCTTGATTAACGCGTGAGGTAAGGAGAGCTTAGCTCATTGTGTATGGCACCATGATCAGGTGATCTGGAGCAGTATAAGAAAGCAGGCTGAGCAAGCCACAGGAGCAAAGTCAGTGGGCAGCACCCTCCATGACCTCTGCATCAGCTCCTGCCCCAGGATCCTGCCCTGTTTGAGTTCCTGTCCTGACTTCCTTCAGTTCTGGACTGTGACATGACACTCATAACAGAGACCTCAGGTCATTGTCTTTTCTGACTACACCAAGTCAGTTTGTCTCCAAATTTGCTACTTTGTCTGTTTAATTACTTGATTCATCCTCTAAGTCACTAATTATTTTTCTTTCTTTTATATTTATTTGTGTCTGTGTGCCTGTGTGAATGTTTGTGAACACATGCATGCAGATGCCTTCAGAGGCCAGAAGAGGGCGTCAGATACCTGGGAGCTACGGTTACAAGTAGTTGTCAGTTACTGGATGTGGAGTTGGGAACCAAAGTATGGTCTTCTGAATGAGTAACACGTGTTCTTAACTGCTGAGCCCTCTCCACAGACACTCATTAATTCCTCTTTAAGACATTCCAATCTTCTGTTGAAGCAGTACATTGGGTTAATTTCCTTTATTGCGGTTTTTGTTGTTTAGATCAGGGAACCCTCCCCCCGAGTTTTCAGTTTTCTTACGAATTCTCAATTTCACCATTTGACTCCATGAACATACCAAGTTAATCAGAAAACATGTCTAATAACTCTGTCTTTTCTCCCTTTCACATCTGTTTTGTTCTCTAGCATTTCCCTTTACTTTCACTGATTGTTGTGTCTTTGTGTGTGCCTGGTTCTTTTGTCATTGAGTGTTATTCTTTACTTACAAGAAAAAAAAAGTAGAAATGATTTAAGGCCTAGTTTAATTTTATTTTTCCCAGGACAAGATCTAAGTTTGCTTCTGGTACAGACTAGAGGCTGTAGATATCCAGGGCCTGCTGATCAATTAAAGGGAACGAGAAGACTCAAACCTGGCTCCTCATCCCTATGAGACCCAGCTTACTCACAGTGACCCTTATTCCTAGGCTACATTCCCTTTGTATGTATACAGATCTCCCTCTTCTGGCAATCCCTCCGTTCCAGGGTTGTCTTTCTATTTCGCAAGTCTGTCAGAAGCTCTTAAGTCTCAGTTTCCTGGATGTGTTTTTAATGGTAGTCAACACTCCGAGAGCAAGAGAAGCCCAACTCTTTTAGCAAAGCTCTCTGTTTCCCCCACAACTTGCTATTTAGTTCCCCATTGTTCTTTGAATAAACCAAACGTGTGTTTGTTGTGTTTCTGTTGACCTTCGGCTGATGCTCAGGGAGGAACCCTCTTACATCCAGATCTCATTGCTTATGCTCATAAGCTTTGGCAGCCATGTATAGTTTTTCTCCAGCTCAACTTGGATCAGAAGCATCTACATCCATGGGAAAGCTGGTCATGTATGACTTGCTCCAAAACCATGCACAGGCTTCCTGTAGGTAAGCAACCTCAAGGAACCATGAAGCCACAGACCTAGCACTGGGTATGAAAGACAAGTGAGTTTTGACTCTGATTAATTTCTTAGCTCTCCTCAGAAGTATAGATAAAAAAATAATGTTTAATACCCACTCCCTGTCCTAGTGTCTTGAGTGAATCCTGAGACTCAGAGGTACCTGTGGGCTATCAACCTTTCTGCCTGGCTTCACAGAGGAGACTTGTCCTAAAGTCTTTCTTCTTCTTCTTCTTAGGACTCTCTTGTGTTTCTCTACATCAAATCTTATTATTCCAGATCTTTGGATCACTGGACTTGACACCTTCCTAAGAAGATGATGGTGATGGTGGTGGTGAAAATGATGAGGACAATAGCTGGAATCATTACTTAACATTTATTAAGTGCCAGCCTTTAGGGCTGGAGAGATGGCTCAGTGGTTTAGAACATTGGCTGTTCTTCCAGAGGACCTGAGATCAACTCCCAGCACCCACATGGCAGCTCACATCTGTCTGTAACTCCAGTTCCAGGGGATCTGACACCCTTACACCAGGGTACATAAAATAAATTAAATGCCAGCCTTTGTATTATATAATTTATGTGCAGTACATAGACTATCCTCAAGAAACCATATATAACAGTTTTGTTGTCAATATAGCTATTTAAAAAGATGAATAACTAGTCTATGCTCCATGTAGTTATTAAGTTGTATGGTATTTTTCAAACTTGCAAGATATTCTCTTTTGATTATTTCCAGATGAAAGTTGATTATATCTGATATAATTTCATTTGCATATTTATTTTTGAAATACTCACTACAAATAGCGCAACAAAGGTGTTAAAAACAATCCATATTTAGTATTATATTTAATCAAACATTTGAAGACTCAAATACAAAGTACAAAGATAACCTTGTAGCTAGCATTCATCACTCTCTAAGGCTCTCAGTTTTGTTTACTACTAGATAGTAATAGATACTGGAGAAAGTTAAGTAGCATTTCTATAATTCTCAAGTTATTAATATTAGAATGAAGGAATCGGCTTAGACAACCCCTAAGACTTTCTGTGACATGGAATAAAGGGAAATCTATTGAGAGATGCTCGCAGGTAGGACTTTGTGGGATGCACTTTATCCCTGTACCCACGAAGCAGAGGCAGGCAGTT
This sequence comes from Dicrostonyx torquatus, assembly GCA_028555095.1. Taxonomy (NCBI): domain Eukaryota; kingdom Metazoa; phylum Chordata; class Mammalia; order Rodentia; family Cricetidae; genus Dicrostonyx; species Dicrostonyx torquatus. The sequence goes on along the minus strand of JAQHUG010000338.1, from coordinate 20,536 downwards.
CCTGTGAGTCTGAGGACAGCCTGGTTTACATAGCAAGTTCCTAGCTATGTAGCTAGGGCTACATGAAGAGACACTGTCTACTGACACAGATAGATGCTTGCTGTCTCATGCTTACTTTAGCACTATTTACAATAGTCAGTCTTGTAAATAATGGAAGAGGGCGTCAACCGACAAATAGATGAGGATAATACACTGTGTGTGAGAGTGTGTGTGTGTGAGTGTGTGTGTGTGTGTGAGTGAGAGAGTCAGAAAGATAAAAACTTTGTGTCTTCATTCATTGAAAGTTAAGGTTAAGAGGGGCAAAGAATGGGGTTAGAATGAGAGTTGACAGCAGGTACCAAAGGAGAGTTAAATAGGAGGAACAAGCTCTAATATTCCATAGTGCAAGAGGGTGATTCTAAGTATACATACATAGATATGTGTGTGTGCATATGCATGTGTGTATATATGTATGTATGTATATATATGGAGGGGGAGGTATAGCTATATATATCATCTGAAAAACTGAAAGCAAAGAATAGAAGGTTCACACTCAAGAAACTGCTGAGTGTCTATAAATAAGGATATGCTAATCTGATCATGACATATTGTGTATATGCAGAAATTGTCACACGGTGCACCACGTATAGTCATAATCAAATGCTAAATAGCTAAAAATTGAAAATAGACATTTTCTTGAGATAAAAATGTTTGTATTCTTAAAATATTACATAAATCAAATTATGTTTAAACATACAGAACTCAAGAGAGTTATTTTATAAGCTCTTCGATCAAGCAGACCTCCCTTCCCTACTTTAATCTCAAAATCCATCCTTTTCATTTATGCGGTTTACTTTACACAGGAGGTATATTTTCTTGCACAGATACACATCAGTACAGATATTGGGAAACCATGTGTCAGGCACTGTTGGCTGCTTTCCTTCAATGCCTCCTTTCTCCGTTCTAGCTAATAAATGGGTCCACTGAGCTCAGTATGACAATATTCCCAGCTAGAAAGGCTAGATCTGTCAGTACACACCAGGGGCACGAGCACGGGACAGAGCACTGGCCAATGGAACATGAAGGGACAGTTTCTAGAAATCGTTTGTAGTTTGATTTGGTTTTTGATAATAGCCTTCTTCCTTGACTGCCTTCTTTCTTTCAACCTGGGGTGTTAATTAAGGCTCCTAAGACCTCACAAGTGAGATAGAGACCTCTTACAACCAAGTGATGAACGCCACATGCTAAGGGTGGCAGAGGAGAAAGACCAAATGGTGTTCTTGACAACCTCAGTAGGTAAGCTTTCTGTGAACAAACTTTAGCCTTTAAAGCCATCAGTAGGAAGGCTCTGCGGCCACATGCGTACTTAACAGTTTCGGGGAGTATTAGTTGTAATTAGTTCCCCATAGTAAAAGGTGATTTAAGGATCGTTCTAGAGCTGCACTCACTCCTATTTAATATGCTCTGAGTGTTCTTATATCTAGGATGGGTGTGTAATCCATCCCAAGTCACACACACACACTCACACAAACCACCTGGTGGGGTGCCACACACCTTTAATCCCAGCACTCAGGAGGCAGAGGCAGATGGAACTCTGAGTTTGAAGCCAGCCTGGTCTACAGGGTGAGTTCCAAGACAGCCGAGGCTACACAGAGGAACCTTGTCTTGAGAAACAAAGCAAAAACAAAAGCAAAACCACCAGGAAGGTGGTAGATTCTGGGTCTACAGTGGCTGTACACACCCAGTCTGTATTTTCCTATTTCCTTGTCACCATATAAAGAATCCTTTTACACAATAAATACGCTTTTGCTCCACTAACGGTTGTCAGGCATTGGTGGGGCTACAGGCAAACACAGGGGCACCCTCACAACCCTCCACCCTCCTGCCTGCCAGTGTGCAGAGTTCTAGTACCAGGAGTCCTTGATTCTAACCAGGCCCCCTGGGTCCCTCCCAGAGCCCCATCCTGACAGCCAGGACTCTGTACCCTCTCTAGGATCCGGAAACTTCCATTAAACCTATTTTCTGCAGCCCCGGAAGTCCTTCCAAAGAAGAAATCAAACTTCATTCTTGAGACAATGGAAGCCACTCTTTCATTGAAGGGAAAGCTGAGGCATGAAGGCCAAGGCTGAAGCTACCCAGCTGCCAAGATGGAATGGGATGGGGTGAAGACTGGCTCCCCTCCCGGCTATCCCCCCTGTCTCCCACACTGTGTTTTCGACACTTTTTGCTTCCCAGGGAGTAAAGGTAGCCCATGGGAACTCTTCCTACAGTAAGAGTGGGAAGTGGGTGTTGTCAGTCACCCCCCCCTTTTTAAATTCAGGATCTCCAAGTGTAGCCCAGACTGGCCTTACACACTCAGTATTTAGCCCAGATTGGTGCTTTGAAATCAGCATCCTCCTGCCTCAGCTCCAAGAGCACCATAACTACAGGCACTCACCAGCACACATGATTTTATTTTTGATAACTCACTGTTATGCATGATGAAGAACTGTGAGGCTTTTTTTTTTTAAAAAAGAAGAACTACCTTAAACTTCTTTACTTTTACTTTTCTCATATTAAATTGACGGTTGTCATTTCTGTCATGACTTTGCATCTGTATTTTGCCTCATCAAGATCCGGGGGAGGGGAAGAGATATTAACCAAGAAAAAGTTGAAATCTTTAGGGGGAAAATGTGATATTATAACAAGAAAATTGATACAATAACAGATACCATAGCTGGCAAAATGAATTTTAACTTTGGTGTCCCCAGATACTCCTTAGCCCATTCTTAGAGAAATATATTTCAATCTAGAAAGAAATAGGGGCCCTGCCAGCCATTATTGATGCTCACTTGCCTTTTAATTGAAGCACACTCTTGGAAAATGCCATATGCATCTGGGGAAATGGAATGCATACAGCATAAGAATAAATCTTTTTTGAGGTCCTGGGTATCTTTCTCTTTTCAGTCATTGCCACCGTCTTTCTGGTTTATTGGCTCCCTTTTCTTCACTAAACGCTGATGGTAATGCACACATTTCCTTTCTCTAGTAAATCACCCTTCTATAATTTGGCTTTCTTTCCATCTCAGATTCCCATCAGAAAGGTTTTACCTCAGGCATATTGCAACCAATTTCCCCGTAATTAATGCTATATCTGCCTCTGAGTCCATTTCAACTCCCAGATGAAAATTGATGAGGTAGCCAACCACAAACGAGGCTCACACATCACTGATGAGAGAGTATCGGACTGGGTTTCTGGCTTCAGCGTTACAGGGCCGGATCATAATGGCGTGGTGGTGGGGGTGGTGGTAGGGTTTGCTGGTCTTTGCAGTGCTCGTGGCTCATAGTAAGTGTCTGTAAATTGCCATTAGCAGACGAGAAAAGGGATTTTATATGACCCCTATCAAATTCTGCCAGAAAGACTAATGATTAGAGGGGTTTCTGTTACAGGAACTGAGACTCCACAGCACATGAAATAATGTGTCTAGACTTGATCAAATGAGCCACACAGTGCAACAAAAGTCACCAGGCAAAGAGTAACTGCCCACTTAGGTCATTTTTCCCTATCCAAGTGGGATGCAGATGGCTCGGCCACGCAGCTGCATGCTGCTTAGGAAACAACCAAATCCTCCACCCACAAGCCTCAACTTTAGACTTCAGGGTGAGTGCTGTATGGGAGATGAATGTATAGGGTAACCATTCATGTAAGGACAAGATCAAGAGCACACTCATTCATTCTCTTCATTCACTCATTCAGTTTTTATTTGCCTATATTCTGGGTTTTATTTGATAAATAAATTTGATAATGAGAACACAGTGGAAAAAGGAAGGACGGAAGAGAAGACTACCATTTTCTCGCCCTGCTGTGACTGATGCTCTCGGGGTAGAGTGGCAGGGAACAGATAGGTGATCACTGAATAGAGGTCACTGAATGCTGTCATCAAAGAAGTAGGGATGAAATCAAGTCAAGCATGCATGCAGGCATTTATGCATGAGGTATTTAATGTGCGCGCATGCGTGCGTGCGTGCGTGCGTGCGCGCGCGCGCGCGTGTGTGTGTGTGTGTGTGTGTGTGTGTGTAAAAGGACACTGGAGCTTTTAGATGGACCAGTGAGTCAGATGCAGAAGGAGGAAATAAAGAGAAGACAGAGCATGTGGGACAATGACTTCTTTATTATCTCTGGAAAGTTAATCATGGCTGTAACAAGAACACAAGGGACATAAGACAGAAGGCCAGAGGAAGATGCTAATTTCTCAAATATTTGGTCATCAGTGTGAATAAGGCAGAATGAATATGACTGTGAAAACATGCGTGTGTATGCAAGTGTTTGAGTGCTTGTACACATATGTACATGTGTGTGTATTTCAATCAGCAATATGTGCCTTTTGTTTGGGCATTCCTTTATCATGTTTGTAAACACATCTCAAAAATGAAATGGAGACATGAGCTCTTTCCTGCTCCCAAGACACCTCCTTTGAGGAAAAATCTTAATATCCTGGTTGGACTTCTCTGGCTTTGGTTTATCTCACTAATACCAGCTGCTACCCTCCAAAGAAGTGGCAGAGTGCGGAGACGCGGAATTCCAGAGATGTGTCTGTTTCAGAACAGCGTGCCCCGGTGGGAACATAAATCACACTGACTTCCTGAATCCACAAAGTCAAGCTCTCTAAGGCTCGGCCACGCTGTATCATTTCCAGGCAGCTGTGAACCGAGGGTAGCATGGTGTGGGGGAACGCGATAAGAGGGGTACAGGAGAAGAAGGCTCAGGCGACGTCTTGTCAGGTATATGCCATAGAATCAGTGAATACCCAAAAGAGGAGCCTGGCTCCAAAAGCTAAAATAATAATAACAAAAATGTACATTGGGTTGATGGCTTAATACTACTGTTTTTATACTCTCTAATAAGCTGATTCACTTTCATAATTTATTTTAGGTAATAAAACTATTAGTCGCAAAAGTGGTAAATCAATTTTATGATTATTGAAATTCCTTCTTTTAAACTTCTTTATTGAATCTTTGGGGATTTCACATCATGCATCCCAATTCTGTTCACTTCCTGGTCCCCCCATGTTCCCCCTCTAGTCCCTGTTGCATCCCCCCATGAAAGACAACAAAACAAAGTAAGTAAGCAAGCAAACAAAAGCAACAACAACAAGAACACAACCAATAAATTATAACAGAGCAAAAAAACCACACCTGAAACAGAAAAGTCTCTGCTCCTTCTCTCTCCTGCCTCTCCATTGTAGTAGGAGGCCGCTTGTTCATTTCCTGACTGCCCAGACTCCCAAAATAACCACACAGAAACTGTATTAATTAAATCACTGCTTAGCCTATTAATTCTAACTTCTTATTGGCTAGCTTTTACATCTTAATTTAACCCATTTTCAATATTTCATATTTTATCACAAGGCTCATGGCCTACCGGCAAAGTTCAGCATGTCTGTCTCTGGAGGTGACTCCATGGCTTCTCTTTGACTCTGCCTCCTTTCTCCCAGCATTCAGTTAAGTTTTGCCCATCTACCTCTATTCTGCTCTGTGTAGGCCCAAGACAGTTTCTTTATTAATTAACGGTATTCACAACATACAGAGGGGAATCCCACATCACTCCATCATCTCTACATCCATTCTGGTGGCATTGGAGGCTTCAGTATGCCATATACTGTAGCTCTTTGTGCCATCAGCTTGACTGGCAATGGTTCATTGCAGCAACTCATTGGTCTGGTTCAAGGAATCTGGTGTTTGGTATGCCATCCTCACTGGATCCTCACTGGAGCTCTTCTGGGGTATCCTGTGTCTTGTAGATCTTGTGAGGATTGTCCCACAGGACCAGTCCCTTCACGAGCTCCATCAGGACATAGATGGGGTAGATGGCTAGGTTGGTTAACCACCAGTTGTGGGCCTGTGTGTTAGCCAGGCAGGTCAGATCGAGCCACTGGGCCACCCACCTCAGGTGTGGTGGTGGAGTCAGCTCCCCTACATGTATGCCCTCAGGGTAGGCTCATCCTCACCTGTGGTGAGGGGTGGGGGCCCACTCTCCCAAGTGCAGGGTCCAGCTCTCTTGCTGTGGTGGACAGTGAGAGGTAAGACCAGCTTTTTCACGGCAGTGAAGGATGGGACTGTCTCAGTATAGCCCTCTGACTTCATTTTGCATGATTCCTAAGCCCTCCTGAGGGCTATTAAAATTCTTAAAATGGACCGATGAAGAAGATTATGATGATGAAGAAGAAGATGATGATGATGGCAACAATTCTTTGTGCCCAGCGATATTTTACCTAAGTTCCGCTGAATTAGAAATTCCAGAAGATGCTTTGGGCGAAATGTTAGATCTATTACCTGCAGTTTTCAGCATTTTAACCTCAAGGACAACAAATGGTTGGAAGGGATTCAAAGATGGGTAATAAACTCTGACGGGGCTGGCTGAGCTGCCTAGCCACCCGAGAAGACAACACTGTCTGTCAGGTTCGCTGAGAAAGCACCATCCTGGGGCTGCTCTGACTCCTCTGCCATCCCTCTCATGCACCAAGGGCTGAGGACATTATTCACGGCCTGCTGGCCCCGGGGCAGCTGTTGCATCTTCAAAGATACATGGAGTGAGCTTGTTTAGAGGTCAGAGGCATGCCGTGTGCACCCTCATTCTATTTTGGCCCTTGGAGGTGGTCTAATTATATAAGGAGGGGAGGCTCACAATGTAGGCAACCCAAATTTTTTCACATGTTATGATTTATCTTTATTAATTAAAAAAACCATTATTTAGCTTCAAAGTTGTCATACTTGAAGTTGGTAATAAAAATGAACTTAAATTGTGGCTTAATAACACTCTTGCTCGTGGGTCTTTCAAAACCTGGCTCCTTGAAGGTCATAGAGACTTCAGGACAATGACCAAGTGCAGCTGCTAAGCCTGGGAAGCAGGCAGGTCCGTGTAAGGCAAACTGATGCCTGGGAGACAGTATGCTGGAGCCTGGGAGATGGTGTGCCAGGGTCACCAAGCAGGGGTGGTTCCCCGCAGCAATCCTTCCTTCAGCTTGTCGAGTCCCTGTAGGTACTGCCACCCACCATCCCAACCCAGTCTCTTCAGTGTATGTGGTTTTGTGTGTGTGAGGGTGTGACAGAAGAAGCCTGCATGCCACTGTGTTATGCCTGCATGCTTGTGGGTGTCAGCCCTTAAATTTCATTTTGTTTGAAACAGAGTCTCTTTGCTGTTTTTTGTTTGTTTGTTTGTTTGTTTTTTTCTACATATGCCAAGCTACCTGGCCCAGGAGCTTTGGGGGACTTCTGTCTCTGCCTTCTGTTTCTTCAAAGGAGAGTTGGGATTTCAGAGGCTCATGTTACATGCTGAGTTTTATGAGGATTTCCAGGGTCTGAGCCTAGGTACTCAGTAAACACTTCTATGCGTGGAGTCATCATCTCTACAGCCCCTTCTCTTTCTTTTTTGACAGGGCCTTACTATGTAGCCCTTGCTGGCCTTGAACTCATGGTCTTGCCTCAGCATATTAAGCACTGGGGTTATGCTCTCCCCATTTTTCCTTAAATGTCTTTATCACTAGAAACAATTCTATTTCAAGATCTTTCCCTGGGCATTCTCTGTGTCAGGCCTGTTGCTTACGAAGCCTATTAGATTTTAAAATCTGTTCATGTTGCATGCTTCATTCAGCAGAGTGAATTATGTATATTTTAAAACTGTGAGTACTTCTAATAAAAGTTAACATTCCACATGGTGGATCTCTTCGATACCCTCAGATTTGGATTTCAGGGGCAATCCGAAGCCCAAGTTTCTGTTTCCCTCTGTTTTAAGGGGAAAGCAAAAGAGCACAGAGTGAGTTTGCTCAGCCTCTCAGAGGCTCAGGCAGTTGAACTCCCAGTCCCCAGTTGGTAGTGTTGTTTGGGGGAAGGTTAGGTTTGGATGACTTGCTGGAAGAAGCGTGTATTTGGGGACTGGCTCTGAGAGCATCTATCCTGTCCCTGCTTCCAATCTGTTCCCTCTGCTTTCTTGTGGTTGAGAATGTGATCCCTCTGCTTCCTTCTCCGGCCCAAGCCTGCCTGCTGAGATGTTTCCCTGCCATGACTGACTCCTGTTTTTCTGAAACTGTAGGTTCAAATAAACCCTTCCTTAAGTAAGTCACCTTGGTCATGGTATTTATTGACAGCAACAGAGAAGTAACTAATTTACTCAGGAATGTGTAAGCCTCAGAGACTTGTGGTATCTTTGGGAAACTCAGATTCCAACCGTACTTGTTACTTTTCATCCCATTCCACTCAAAACTTTAGGCTTGGTATTTTCTAACAAGCAGAAGGACGGAGAGTGCGGATTAAGCTCAGTCCTCAGATGCCCTGTGGAATTCTTTAACTCTACCCACAGTCTCCCTATGGATAAGCAACGTAGCAGACATCACTCGAAAGGCATCCTACAGATTGCAGGGGCATGATGAGATAGCCATTCAGTGCCCACAAGCCAACCAGAACAATGTCAAGCTGAGCGGTTAAGGAAGATGCGAAGACATAGGGAAACAAAGATGGAGTAATAAAAAGGGTAAGCCAGGTGACCGAGCAGAAGAGAATGCTGTTGGCTTCTGCCGAAGGTAGAAATCAATAAGCACTGTTAGCACCCGGAAAGAGAGGTATCAGGATGGTAGAGTAAGTGGAGAGAGTGACAGGCAGCAGAGTTGGGGTTAGAGCGCCATGAAAAAAAAAACCCAGACAGCTTATGAATAACACAAATATGTTACACTGAGACCTACAAAGTAGAATGGATAAGAAGACAGTAGCAGACTTGACGGGAAACCCTGCCTTCTAGACCATAGACGGTTGCTTCTCTGTCCTTCTGTGGTAGAAGGAAATGAACACATTCCTTTAGGCTTGTATCATGAGAGTATTTAAGCCCCCATCTATATGAGCAGAGCAGTTCTGAGTTAGTCAGGCCCCTCTAGATTCCTACTCCCTGGAATCATTTGGGGATGAAAGTTTCAACATATACATTTGGGGGGGGGACAACTCCAGCATCAGCTTTGAGATCTCAGTAGCTCCTAAGGATGACATCACTGGATCCTGGCCAAGCTGTAACCAGGGCTTAGAATGATGAAGATGAGCATCCAGAACATTTTCGGTTATGAATGTATTATACGGGAGACTGCAGAGATGGGCAATAAATTCTGAGATGTTTTAATAAAATCTCATGGAAATGTAAGTTTTTAATCTGTGAAAGCATAAACATCTCACCATTTGCAAGGATAGCCAGTTTCCCACCATCCCAGGTTACTGATGGATACCTAAAAATCAAAGGTCTCGTTTGCAAAGGCTTAGGTGTGCAACTGGTTTTACTGCTGGAGGAAGCCATGCCATAAGGACTGCGGGAGTGGATAAGGATGATAGAGAGTCACAGAGCTTGGGGAACCATGGAGGCATATATGCCATGATGAGATCTATATTTATTAAATTTGATTTAATGTCATTACAACAGGCTACTATAGGAAACAGCATTGGGATATGCCTTGATAGGAAGATGAAAACTAGGGTAAGGGAGTGAGGTATCCTCCTCAAACAGAGTGTAAGGTAGCATGACAAAATAACATGACACACGCCTTTAGTTCCAGCACTTGGGAGGCAGAGGCAGGCAGATGTCTAAGTTTGGACCAGCCTGGTCTACAGAGCAAGTTCCAGAACAGCCAGGGCTCTACAGAGAAACCTGTCTCAAAACAAACAAACAATAACAACAAAAAATAAACAAAAAATCAAAATAATTACCAAAATCCAAAATGGACAAAATAGCTAATTTTTCAAAAAGGCTCAGAACCAGCAGTGACTTTGAACACTTCCAGGAGAGGAAGAGTCAAGTGATTGATTCCATTTATGAGTACAATTAGAAAGTTATAGGGATAAACGAAAAATGTCGGGCTCATGACTCAAATGCCCGGTCCATCACTGATCTAAGGGACCGGACATAGAGATGAAGTAGCCTCAGGGAGGAAGGAGATGAGCTCCACTATGAGTCTGCCACATCTGAGATGTGTCTGGGCTTTCAGAGAGGTGGTCCAGCCAGGAACAGGACAGACAGACCTATGATTGGGAGAGAAGTCTGGGATGGCATTAACAAGTGAGGAGCTTACATGTCAGTACTTCTGGGAACTATGTACAAGTGAACCTGTCCCAAGAACACACACACGAAGAAGAAACAGGACAAAGGTATGTTAAGTAACTCCGAAAAGCAGTGGTGACATCATTTACGTTGGCCACTCTGCTAAGTCTCCTGCAGGAGTTAGGAAATGAATCTTCACTACAGCACTGGAAGGTCTGGGTTTCGATCATCTTCCTTTTACAGATGAGAAAATGGACATCTAGAGTGGTTAAATTAATGAGCTGGGGTTTACATGCAGCCAATCCAGGGCAAAACTGAGCCCCAAACTCCAGAGGTCTGCAAGCGAAGGAGACAATGTGGCTCCAGGGAATGTAGACCAAGGATTGGATTCTAGGGCTGTATTTTCCACACTGTGATCTAGGCTAGCCATCAGGGATTGACACAGTGTTAGGTTAGCTTGCTAGCCATTATCTTCTCCAAAGAGCACCTCAGTTTTATGGAGAGTCAAGTGGCAGGACAGGCATGGATGGAAAAGAGGATTAATGTGTCTGGGCGGCACTTCCTAAAGTCTGAGCTCTGAAAAGAAGAAAAGAGAGGGACCCTGCCTGAAGAATGGACAGCTCAGTAAGAAGCACTCCTTCCCCCGACAGGTGTGTGTTTGTTGGCGGGGGTGGGGTGGGGGGTGTGAGGGTGGGGGAGAAGTCAGAGGTGCTTTCCTTCCTTGGAGGGAAAGGCTCTTAAGAGCGAAGAAAATTCCAGGTCTGAAATTAGTGATGACTTGTCACTTGAGATGATTTAACACGTTTGAAAATGCTTTTATATGCATGTGATATGTAGGTCTTAGGACAATCCTGCGGAGTAAACAGGTGGGATCCACAATTTATAGACATTGAAATGAAGATTCGGGAGAAGGGTAAAAATAAATTAAGAATAGTCAGTGCTGAGCGATCAGGAGACTCCTTCCTGGCTCCAGCTGGAAATAACGGGCAGGTTCTGGAACAGACAGGAAGAGGGTTGCTAGTAGAAGGGATGAGCTGAGAGTAGGTGAGAATTCATGGGAGGGAGAAGAAGAGTGAGTCGGGTCTTCAACTGCTCACCAAGGCATGTCCAAACTGTGACATGCATGCCTTAATATATATATGTGACTGCATGTGACCAAGAATAGCCATGCGTGCAACCTTACACAAGCCATCACCTTACTTAAAATATGATGTGCGTCTGTGTGATTATTTTGTATTTTTATTGATAGTAATATTAATATTTGTTTTTTATTTATAGTATAACATTCTTGATTGTGTATTTTTGAGCGTGAGCATTGTAGATGGCAGCTTGGTGTCAAAGTGTGAATTACTGGGTGTGCTTGATAGAGACACTTGAAAGGACTGTGAAGTTTAGCTTAACATGAACAAACACACTGAGAGAAGACTGAGATGGTTTAGAATATTTGGTTTTTGGTTTTTTTTTTCCTGGACCCTTTGGCACCCAGATTATGGAGCTATTTGAACTGCATGTGGCCGGGACACAGAGCTAAGTGTTCCAATGTACTGGCTGCACCCTCTGCAATGAACCCACAGTGTTATTGTTCACAAGTGGCGGCGGGTGGGACGACTGAAATCTAAGCTGACACTGAAAACTAAGTAGCCACAGTTGTGACGATCTCAACCTCAACTGCGCAGAGGAGCGCGAACGAAGCTTGCACAGAGACCAAAGATGAGGGCTACTTTGCATCCTGCTAGTCAGATGGAGAGAGGCTTTTGCTTCATTAGATTCATTTAATAACCACAGAGGCTGGAAGCCATGCAGAACTTTAACGGAGACAGCAGAGAAAGCAGAAGAGGCTGAAGTTAAACTGGCCGTTGATGTGGCCCAGGTCTGAAGCTGCTCGTGTGAGCAGAGATTCTTCAGCAAGCTCCTGACATGCCCTTTGGAAAGGGTGTTAACCATTTTATTTAAGAAGTGGCATTTCATCCAGGTTCTCTCATTTGCATACTTGTGATTTCATTTGCATATATTTTACTGTGCTGCACCCTGGAAATGTATTCACTTATTCCATTCCCTTCTTTAAATTCTGTGCATCCTCTACAATACCAAGGGATGTAAAAGATCAGATCAGGAGGAAAATATTCTTGTTAGAAAGGGAGATCATTCCGGAGCACGTGTATTCCATCTACCATGAGTTTCTTCCCTTCTTTACCCGGCAACTAATCCTTCCAAAATTCTCTTACTGCTACATCCCAGGAGACCAGGGTTTCTTGGGTTCCTAACTGACCTGATCTTAGCCCAAACTGTCCAATTCAATCTATTTTCTGCCTCCTGGATATTTTCCACTCACCAGTGCTCAGGGCCCTTTAAGGTAGTAATCAAATGTCGCCCATTCCATCCATCACGTTACAGATTTGTTTGTAGAATTTAAAGCATTTTAAATCTCGTGTGTATTAGCATTTGGTGTGCTTGTATGCCTGTGCCCCACATGTGTGTCTGGTACCTATGGACACCAGAAGAGCATGCTGAATCTGCTGGAGCTGGAAAGACTAACAGTTGTAAGCTACCATGTGATTGTTGGGGATCCACTCCAGAGCCTCTGCAGGAGCAAATGCTCTTAACGGCTGAGCCATTTCACCAGCCCCTCGGTCCAGATTCCCAGTTCCTACCGTTTCGTCATGGAACTGCCAAAATGAATGGCTGTATTTGTAACCTGGAGTCCCTTATTGCAACTTTGCTTCTCCTCTCATATCTTCTATGATGTGTTTGCCCTCATCTGTTCAGTTTCTTCTTGAAAAAATAGGGAAATGATTTTAAAAGTGAGAACAATGGCAACATTAGAAAGGCTAAACCTTCATTAACATTTCTTTCTCTTTTTTTTTTGTATAAGACAGGAAAGGCCAGAGATAGAGAACAGGTAAAGACTGTGAGAAAGAATGGGATTTTAGAGTTAGGAGAACATTGTTGGAAATGAAGCTATGAAGCCTCTGGGCCATTTGTTAACTCAAAATCAGCTAAAGTCTGGTTCTGGGGGTAGAAACCGGAATACTAAAAGGAAAGTGAGACATGGAGAGGGCCAGAGCGAAACAGGTTTGTTGCGTTAATGCTGTCTAAAATTCTATGAAATGGGTGCAACGTTGGGCTGAAGGTTAATGAAGCTGCCTGTGCATCTCTTTCTTGCTCCCTCTGACATTGGCATAGTCTGTGCCATCAAAGTTGGCTCAAACTCTCCATAGTCCCACCCAACGAGGAAGAGAAGAGGAAGCAAGAGACAGAGACTTCTTGTACGAGGAGGAACTGAATTGGGCACTTCTCTGTTCACATCTGCGGACATCATCAGATGGCGGCACCTGGCTGCAAGAGAAGCTGGCCAGGGAGTTTGTCAGTTAAAGAGAACAACTGTGCTTAGTCATTGCCCAAATCTCAATAGCTCTGTATAGACTACACAGAATTTGAAGACTGACCTACATTTAGATGGCAGAAGTGGGGTGTGTTGGTTTTTGAGGGAAGCAACAGATGAAAAAAGAAAAGACAGAAGGTATCTTTTATGAGTGTTGTGCTATCGTATGGCACTCTGAATCTGTGACTCTGGCCCATGGCTGTATATACAGCCCAGGCCTCAGAAAACTTTTTCTATGCAGGATGGATAGTTGACATTTTGGCTTTGTAAGTTGTATGATTTCTGTCAAATTTACTGAGGCAACCTAAAAAAACATGAAAGCTAATAGATATGATTGCTTTCCAAGAAAAAAAATCTACTTAGGAAAACAGGCTAAGAGCTAGATTTGGCCAATAGGCCCTGCTTTAATGGGTTCTGCTTTCAATCTATTACCTTAAATAAATGCAGTTCTCTGCAGCTGACATCTGGCCCATCAAATGTCATCCTTCCATCTACCATTCCTCGGGGATTTACTTAACTGAGTTCATTCTATGCCAGGACCTGGGATACACAGAACTTGAAGTAAGGGAGGTTGATATCTAAGTAGATCTGTTAGAAAGTAATTTCAAAACACTGCTGTGATTTCTCCCTTAGACACAATGGAGAAAATGTGTACATTTTCTTAGATATTGAGAAGGACATGAGGCAAGATTCGTGCTGGAAGAATCCCTAACTGACCAACACGCCCAGGAGCCAATGTGTGCATAAATTAGGAAATAAGAGAGTTTGGCATGTTTAAGAGGCCACAAATGTGCAGGAAGAAGAGAGATGAAGGATTTGATGTTCATTTATGAAAGGTTATTTTTAAGCCATCTGAAGAATTTTGTTTTTCTTATAGATAGGAAGAAACCATTGATTAGAATTTTTGAGCTAAGCAGTGACATAATCAAATATGAATGCTAGATATAATGGCAGCGGCATTGATGGGGAGTGAGCATGGCTAGACAGAAGCATGGGAGTCAGGAATACCATGTTTGTCAGGATGTGTTGGGTCTGGAACGAGTGACAAAAACTTGGCAGGGACAATGTCAAAAGGAGTCAAGAGATTCTTGGGAGATGAATATGATATGAACTGTTGACAACCGAAAAGAACATTGTAGAGGGAAGGCAGAATCAGGGGTGAGCCCTGAAGTTTGACCTCTGTAACCTAGTGACACTGATCAAAACAGAGAAGGGGATAGATTAAGAATAAATTTGGGGAAATTGATATGCTTTTCGTGAACTCTGGCAAATTTTGGCAGCTCTGCTAAGACCCTGGATGTGTAGTATACCAGTTGCTTGGGAAGTTCTGAGGTAGAGGTAAAGCTCTAACTAACTAAGGTGCTTGGATTCAGAGGCTGGGTAATTATTTTCCTGTGTTCTGGGAACTGCCAATTAAAAATCAAAATGGTCGAATGCAGTGGTCCATGGAAACACTGAAAGATGGATATGAGGCGCAAAGTCAAGCTGCAGCTTGTCTATGCTAACAGCAGACTTCTCTTTCCGCACAGAAGTTGTTTTAACTCATGCACAGAGTATGGCAATTGCCTGAATCACAGTCTTTCTGAGATAAGTCATCTATGATTTAGGAAAAGCTAGTGGGGCTTGGTCCTGGGATTTGAGGGTTTCCAGTGACAGGTGGCAGACAACTTTTCTAATAATCTCATTATAAGAAACAATTAACTTCATTGGACCGCTATATCTTTGGCTCTTCAGAGTGTCAGGGTGTAAGTTTGTGCAGCTGCAAGTTTATGTGAGCCTGGAAGTTCCTGATTCATCTTAAGCTCCCTAGGTTGATCGTTCTTGATGGTTGCCATGGAGGAGAGAGATTGAACCAGGTAGAGTTCATAAAAAAAAAATGATAGTTTTCTTCCCTTATTTTATGAACTTTGTTTAACTTTCTTTTCTTGTATCTATACACTTAAGTGATTTCTTAAAGAGGTCAACTTGAGGAGGGCAGGGGTTTTCCACATCATTAGGTTCAGGCAAGAAAAAGCCTTCATGTTGTAAATCCTGCAACTGGATTAATGGAACACTGGTTTTTTGTTTTTTTGTTTTTTTGTCCTTATCTGGGACTTGGGAATGGACTTTCACTGGTCTATGATTATCTAGGACTTTTACCCATCTCTGCTAAAAGCTTAGCTGGGTACTTGTACAGTCAGAAATAGAAGAGGGGCAGGCTGTCAGTCAGGACACCTCTCTCCTCACAAAGAGCATCTCTCAAGTGTTTCACCATCTTGCTTTCAGTCCCTACTCCTAAGCAAAACCAAATCTTTATAGGCTCTGCAAAAATATCCTTAGTGCAGTGGCCTGCATTTGTTCATAATCATCCATCAACCCTTGATGACTGAGAGATGTAGGGAATTGAGATGTTAAAGGGGATAGAGGCTTGGAAGGATGTGTACAGACAGTGGCTGCAGGGTGGACACATGGCCATGCAGAGTTCTGAAAATCTTCACTCACAAAATTGTCTTTTTAATGGTCAGAGCCCTCTAAATTCACATCTGGCACGAGAATAAAGCCTTTCTGACAAAAATGAAAGTGATATAACACACACAGCATTACAAATTATCAAGAATATGAATAAACACTTTAAAATGTCTGCTCTGCATACTAAGATGTGATGGGCAGATTTGCAGAGCAATTCCATATTCGTGCACACATCCCTTTCCAACAGCAGCCTCTCCATGCCACAGTAGTCATAGTCTTTACTTTCATGACAGTCGTTGGGCATCCATAAGTGTTGGTAGTTTTCTATAGGTGGAATGAATACACACACACACACACACACACACACACACACATGCACACGCACACGCACACGATTCAATCTTAAATCTTTATTATTTATCTCTGCCATTGTGTGCTGTGCTGTGGTTGTCATTTTCATGGCATTTCAATACGTTATTGTTATGCAAGACCTAATTTCTTATCCATTTTATTATTGGTAAATCTGAACACTTCCTAATTTGAGTAACTGGTAAATTTAAGTAATTGGTAAATTTGAGTAATTCCTGCTATTGGAGCTCCTTCTGCCCCTTCAGCCAATAGCCTTTAAGATATCAGCCCACTTGGGCATGGTCTCTTATACTATAAATGCAGCTGTAAAACCTGCACTCACTCTCTTGCTTCCGGCTCTCACTTCAGTTGCTAAACTCTGTTTCTGTTCCCCATTTGTGCAGAGGATTGTGATCTAGGACAGTGATCTGTAAGTCTCCCCTAAATAAATAACCCTTTATTATATGTAATTCTGAACTAGTGTGGGATATTTCCAATCTGAAGAATTCCCCATTGCATTTTTCAATCATCCTCATTGCTCTTCTTGGATAATGAACTTTTATTAAATGTAATAAGGCTTGAAAGATGCCAACAGCCTTGACAAACATTTTTCTGGAATTGTCTTTTACAAGCTCATTTGACCAAACTTATCATCTTTAATTAATGACTTTTTATTAAATACTTTTCATACAATATATGTGCTGTATCAGTCCTGTGAGGTTAGCACTTATCCACCTCTTCTGCCTCTTATAATTTTTCTACTTCTTTCATGTAGACCCCTGAGCCTTCAGGGGCAAGTGGTTTAATAAATACATCCCTTTTAGGGTTGAATGTGCTCCAAAGTCTTTCACTCCCTGATCATTTTCCAGCTGCAGGTCTCTATGTTAATCCCCATCTGCTGCAAGAGGAAGCCTCTCTGATGGGAGTTTAGTGAAGCACTGATCTCTGGGTAGAGCAGTCCATTATTTGGGGTCATTTTATTACTATGCTCCTTTAGCAGAATCACAGTATTTGGTTCTTCTCTAGACCCATGATCTGTCTAGTCCCAGGATCTTGACCACCTTAGCAGTTTAGTGTGCTTCAATCCGAATAACCATGGATGCCACATAGCTGGTAAGAGACCATGGGGAAGGAAGGAGAAATAGAATATACTATGTACCAAACTTATCTTTTGATCATACGTGATACTTATGACAGTGTCTTGAAATTGGCAAACACTAAAAATAGTGGATATTAGCTGATCTGATGCTGCAATTTTTGCACTATCAAAAGAAGTTTAGCTAGATAACCTTCATGAAAGTACACAGCGCCAGGCATTGAGTGCTAATCTTTCAGATGCTTTGTAAAGCTGAAGCTAAGCTAGGCTCTGTTTTCAGATGAGAGCTGATTTCTCTTACATGCTGTCCTGTTTAATGTTTAATATCAGACCTAGAATTTTGGCCTAGATAACCAGATTCCATGTTTGTGCTCTCATGATCAGACCAATACCTCAAACCAAGAGCAAGCACTGAAAAACCATACCGAAGGAATACTCCCAGAATTGGGTTTGCAAACACTGCATGATGCCTACTTCTGATCAAAATCTCCCATAGCCATACGACTGTCAAAACCCGTGTCAGGGCACAAGGGTTCATATGTGTCTCTCCGGCAGCTTCCTGTGTTTTATTTTCCCACTGCAGAGATGAAGGCCTTGAGAGAAAGAACCTCAAAAGGCAGCCTCTGCACCTGGCAGCCAGGGCTCCCCAAGCAAATAAAGAAAGCAGGAAAAATAAGCTACCCAGCAGCCTCTCTTTCCATATAAAGTCTTCAGTGCCAATCACGAGAGCTGCTTGCTTGCCGGCACCATTAAACGTCTGATAGATGAGCTAGAAGAAAATATGGGGAGCTGGCTTGATGAGTTTATGCAGCTCCCTCGTTTTGCAGTTGGTGAGAACCATCAGAAGTCATCCTGAACCGGGCTCAGCTCGCCCATATCCTTCCTCTCTGGAAACACGCTGGGGGCACGCTCCTCAGCATCCCATCCAGGGACTCCTCGTCGCAGAGCACTTGCTTTCAGCTTTGCAGGCACAGCTGTGAGGTGTGCATCCAGAAGCAAAGGCAGTCAATTAAGATCCTGATTTATTTATACCTCCTTCGTGTTTTCAATTGAATCTCTTGTTAAGCAGGGTTCTAATAATATGATTTATCACAATAAACAGCAGGGCTCCTGCTTTAATTGATTTATCTTTTTTGCCACCTAAAATCCCCCTGTTTCTAGGTATTTGGTGCCAGCCTTTTCTGCCATTTTCAATCCCCTGATCTTTGTTGGGTGATAGATTCTACAGGGACTAAATTTTCTTTTAATATATATACAGTCTATGTCTTAAATCATTTTCTCGTGTGCTAAGTGCTGACTGTAATCATTCCCTGCATTTACTGAAATTAGCATGGGCTCCAAACCATTAGCTACAAAGAAGAGGTTGGGGGAAAAGGCTCCCTCTGTTCTCTGATTGAAACAGCTGATGTTGTGTTAAGAGGTTTTGATCTGACTTTAATTTCCCCTCTTTAATGTATTTTTAACTGTTGCACATGGAGTGGTCTGTCTTAAAAGGCTCTGTATTTGTAGCAGTACCGTTATACCCTGTCTCTAATACGAATCATTCCGTTTTATACATGCCATAGAATCTGGAATTTTGCCTTTACTCATCTCAGCTTCTTCCCTGAAAACCACTTCGTGGCTCCAGATTCCCCTATCGAAGGACTGGCTCTGTGACTGGCAGCAGTCACTATTCATAAGGTCCTTTTTCATAACGTGCTAAGAGAGTAATGAAATACATTGCAGTAACAATATGCTCTACCGGATAGGACTCCATCATGAGACTCCATCCCTTTTCAACATGTCTTACACTGTGTGGAAGTGAAATGCTCTGTACAATGGAACGGGGAAAGTGGGATTAAATGGGAGCTCCGAGAAGGCAAAAAGAATAGCTGGTGACTGAGCACTTTGCCATCCACGGTGCTGTGCCTACGTTTCTACCCTACCACCCTGCGGTGGTTTGAGTACCAGTGACCCTCACAGGCTCATCTGTTTGAATGCTTAGACATCAGGAAGTGGCCCTACCTGGGAGGCATTAGAAGAGGTGGCCTTGTTGGAGTAGGTGTGACCTTGTTGGAGGAAGTGTGTCGCTGGGTTTGGGCTGTCAGGTTTCAAAAGCCAGGCCCAGTCTCTCTCTCTCTCTCTCTCTCTCTCTCTCTCTCCCTCCCTCGCTCTCTCTCTCTCTCTCTTTCTCTGTGTGTGTGTGTGTTTCAATCTCCAGCTCCTTGCCCGACACGAACCATACCCTAGCACGTGGGGCGCAGAGCAGGCATGGCACTATAGATGACAATGGACTAAGTCTCTGATTCAGTAAGCAAACCTCAATTAAACATTTTCCTCTCTAAGAGTTGCCATGGCCATGGTGTCTCTTCAGAGCAACAGAACCCTGACTAAGACACACCGCTAGAGTCCAGCTGCCCTTCTCCCTGAATGGAGCAACAGAGCAACGTTCCCAAGCCCAACAGCAGGCTCCTGATTGGCAGCCCTGAAGACCTTGCCTGGCTCTTCATCTTCTTCCTCCTGCCAGCAGGTATTTCCTCCCCTGACCTCTGTGAGACTGTGACCTCTAACCTCTTCCAGACCCTCTAAAGTTCCATGCTGTGCCACCTGCCGCCTGGCTTTGTTCTCTCATCTCTGCCCACCTCAGACTTACTCTCTTCCTTTCGCCTCTTTTCCACCCCCCTACCCACCACTCCATTTTCTCTTTCCCCACCTAATCATAGATGAGCTTCCAACAGACCCTCTGACTTAACCTTTTGATCTTTGCTTTCCTATATAAGCATAATGCTACACATATCACCGCTGATTGATTTTAAAACGTATTATTTATGAGGGTATATTTTACATAGAGAGCTAGACTTCTGAAACGTCACTGATTTCTTTTTCTTTTCTTTTAACTTTTGGTGTGAAGGTATTAGATCCCCCAGAACTGGATTTTCAGACAGTTGTGAGCTGCCATGTGGGTGCTGGGAAATGAACCCAGGTCCTCTGGAAGAGCAGTCAATACTCTTAACCACTGAGCCATCTCTTCAGCTCTCTATTTTATTATTTTAATCAGCATACAAAGCAGCAGCTTTCCTTGTGGGATTTTGTCACGTACTAAATTTTAGTGGAATGTTCCCCACGCTGCCGCCTCTGTCTCCCCTTTCTCCATCCCTGCTCATGCCCATCCACCTTCACTATTCTACCCTTTCATTTCATGTAATGTATACTCTGTTACCCTCACAAACTGTTGCCTTAATGCTCCCCTCCCCTG
>JAQHUG010000337.1:2064603-2083717 GCA_028555095.1 Dicrostonyx torquatus | reverse complement strand
CACTACACTGTCAAGATTACTGAGCTCTAGTGGAGACATGTTTTCCTGGTTGTTACTGTTTGTGCCTTTACACTGGTGTGTAGGCTTCAGGATTTGGCATGATTGTGATATTAGGCACTGGTATTTTTTTATTGTCTTTGTTGGGTGTATAAAATGTTCCTTAATTTCTGCTTTCCTATTTGATTTGTTAGGAGAGTTTAATGTATGTATTTTGCTCACAATCCAAAACTCTCAGCTACCAAAGATTTTGGGAAGAGACTGCAAATAGAAATAAGACTCTATGATATAAAACAAAAATCTTCATTGTTCAGAAACATAACATATATCTATCACCTCTTTCCAAGTTTATAAAGAAAACATTTGATCCAAATTGGCTTGTGTTGTATTGCACTGCATGACAGGAAAGTGATCCACATTTTAAGGCTGATGTAATGGACAATGACATATCGACCCTTAGTTCTGAAAACAGATGCTAATTTTATCATTATGAACACAAGGATTCACTCACTACATTTGATTTGGAGAGGCATAGTATCTCTATCTTCAAAAACTGGGATCAGAGTTGCCATTTCTTTTATGATTATTACATATGCAAAATTTATCCAAAATTCATCAGCAACAAACAGCAGTTAACGCTTTGATCAAAATGAATACAGAAATGTGATATGACTATATCTCACCATCATTCCACAACTATCCATCTCATATTTACTGGAAAGCATTAAACAACAATTCAAAACACTGTATTAATGACCCAGAATAATGAGATCTATATAGAATAAAATAGTTTTAGTTTAAAATCAAACATGATTGATCCAAAACCTTAGAAAACTCATTGGTTAGTTATAGTTATTACGTTCCCTATCTTTCCTTTTCTACATACAGAGATCTATGATCAAGCCACAGCATGCTGCTCATTCATTCTCGTAGTCATGACGATGTCCTATCAAAATGAGACTCCAAAGGTCATTTATCATTTATGATGACAAATTGAGAACAACTGCAAGCATGAAGCTGACAATTGTCTGTAGAATGATGTACAACAGAAACCAGCCTGAAATGAAGATGCTTTAACTTTATAATCATATTCAGAGAATTGCATTTGATAAGCTTTGATAATATGTAGAGAACATGATACATGGGAAATACTACACTTTGTTTTGATTTAGGACCACATGATGTTATACATGCAAAATTACTTATTGTATATTTTTGATATATTTTGAATGGTATGAGATTTTAGTTATGTGTTTGATATGATGCCATATTTGATATTATGACATTAAGATCAATGGATATGCTTGTAAAGCTAAAGTCAAAAAATGTAATGGTAAAAAGTCCTGTCTCTACAATGTAATTATTTTAGATTATTCCTCTAATCTGTTGAATCTTCTTTCCTTTTGAAAATCAAAGACACAGAACAATTTACAGTTAGATCTTAGGTACAATTAAGTGTTGAAGTACATTCTTAATAAGACTTAGATAAAGACTGATGAAAGTTACTGGAAACCACCGTGTGTCATATTGTGTAATGAAGTTCATTAAATCATCATTTTTAGATATGCTATGATATTAGAAATTCAGTGTATATGTTGCTAAGGATCAAACCCAGGTTTCACAGAATCTAAACAAGTCCTTTGAAACTGTGGTATATTCTAACTCAAGAGAAGCAATCTAATCACAGCCTAACAGGAGAAAACCAAAGATATTTTGTGTCAAGATGAAGAAAAACTGAAGAAAAATTAACAATAGCATAAATAATTTTAGGTGTAAGTATTCTTCAAATAAAAATCTTACCATACTAAAAGCTAAAATTAAAAATTACAAAATAAACTTTTATTAGCATGTAGCAAAAAGCCAATGAGATGGTTCAGTAGGTAAAAAGAACTACCTGCACAAGCCTGAAATCTTTGGAAGATACCTGAGAATCACTATGGAAGACGAGAACTGATTCTGTAAGCTTTCCTTTGATTTCCAGTGTATATCTTATAAATGTTAAACATGCACAGATATGTGCATGCTCTGCTAAGTATGTGAGCATACGTGTGAGCATGTATTAACACTCACAGAAACACACACTCATATTATTAAATAAAATATTTTTGGTAGCGGTTGAAATTTAAGTGATGGGATTTTAAAGTCTCATTTTTGTGAAAATACATCATAGGTAATCTATGTTACATTGACTTAAATTATCATATTCATAAGAAGTAGGTAAAACAATTTCAATTTTACAAAATTCACATTGAGAGGAATTATGGCATGGACACTTATGATAATCACTTCAATGAACTTGAAACAAAACTAAAAATTCTCATTCAGGTTTCAAAGCTCATATATAAGCATGAAAAATTAAAGTTGTTAAATCATTAAATTCTGGTACTTGAAATAAATGTGTCAGGATTCAAATGCCAGTTAGACAAACTAGCACCTTCAGGATTATAAATTCTCTGCAGGCATTTTTACTTGTGAGAGAACATGTCACAGATTAAAACGTTGTTGAACATATTAAATTACATCATTCATGCAGTGAATATATAAATATAAATATATTTCATGCAGAATAAAATTTAGCTGCAAAAATAATACTTATAAAAATGTTTAAGACCCATAAGAAATGGGAGAGAAAGAAAGTTTGGCTTATATATTTATGAATAAGTCAAGAGTGTGAAGTCTGGGGAGATTTTTTTGCTTCGTGTGGTTACATGAAGTTTATCCCTTTGATAAACTGTTCAATTTATTGAGGGCAATGTCATTACACATAATTGCCTTTCCAATTGCTAAATAATGCTTATTGGGATTAGTATGCTGATGAATTCAGTTGTAGCTTTAATGTAGACTTAATGGCCTTGTTCTTTAAATGGCTTCCAATATCCATGAGCCTTGTTGTTGTGACATTGTTTAATTAGTTATAGAGGAAGTAGTAGGTCAATGTGGATAGTGATTATCTCTGACTCTTCCTACCTTTATCAATGTTATAGATAATCTAGAAAGAATGAATATCTGATTGAAACAGCACAATATTTTCAACTTACAGCAGTTTGTTCATTTTGTAAATTTCTTTTTTATTTATTCTTGGTGTTTTTCACGTCATGCCTCTCAATCCCATCTATCCTCTCTCCACAAAATAAAATTTAAGATGGAAAAAGGGGAAAGAGTAAGAAAGGGAAAATCTTGTCGTGGAAGATGTGACAGTGTAACATCTTCCTGCAGTGTGGCACAGTGAGTCATACTGTGCATCTGTTTATCTATACATTTTTTACACACAAACGCTGATGGCAAAGAAAGTTTTATCTGAATGAAAAAGCCCTAAGGATATTAGTTTATAAATAAAATTCTAATTTACTTTAAATAATAATAAGGGAATAATATAGTTCTGCATGAGAGAAAAATGGACAAATATATATCTAGAAATCTCAGGGAAAAGATCCTTCAGGAGAGTCCTGTTTCAGCTGGAAAATGAAGGTAAAGGGGGGAAATCCTAATGAGGGGACCACGTGGCAAAGTCTCTGCCACAGAAGAGAAAAGAGATGCATGAGTCAGGAGTGTGACCGAGAATGCTTGGCGTGAGATCACAGTAAATTGCATGTAAGTTTATTAAGGAGGACAAAAATTTTTCTTGAAGATCACTGGAGACCTTAAGAGAAATAATGATCTTAACTAACGTGACATTATAGAAATTGCACTCAGTATCTTGTAAGAAAACATCAAGATTAAAGACAGAAGGTTTATTTGGAAATTTGAAAGCTGTTTTCATAATCTGATTCTCTCTCTCTCTCTCTCTCTCTCTCTCTCTGTCTGTCTGTCTCTCTCTCTCTCTGTCTGTCTCTGTCTCTCTCTATATATATATATAAACATTATATATATAAATATATATGTAAACAAAAAGCATATATATATATATATGCTTTTGTCTTTAATTTTTTTTTTTTTACATACTAGCACCAGTTTTCTCTCTTCCCCTTCTCCCACCCCACCATATACTCCTCAGAGAGCATACAGCCTCCCTTGGGGAGTCAACAAAGTCTGGTATACCAAGGCATATACATAGGCATACAGAGGCAGGACCAAGCCCCTCTCCTCTGTATCAAGGCTGAACAAGGTATACACCAAAGAAATTGGGCTCCAAAAAGCCAGTTTATACAACCAGAATAAGTCTTGTTGATACTGCCAGCCGACCTCCCACAATAGATTAATCCACATAACTGTTACCAACACACAGAGTGCTTAGTTCAGTCCCATGTAGGATCCCCAATTGTCAGTCCTGTGTCCCTGAGCTTGCACTAACTCAGGTTTGTCCCAAAACACCATATAGTTAAACAAAACAAATTGCATCCTGAAAAAGTTTCTGAACGTTTCCCTCTCCTGGCTTCTCCACAAGAACCTTAAGTAATTTTCCTATATCCTTTTGTTTAATTCAAAGGAATTTGACATCCAAGACCGGAAAAACAAAGTCAATGAAAATCCTGAATCGTGGTCATGTATGCAGATCTCTGGTAACGTGCTCTTATGGAAAAACATTAATTGCATCCATGATGTGGCCTCGTATTTTTCCCCCTTGTTAGAGTCAAATGCCTCATCTCACATTCTGTACTTGTTGCTTTCTTTCCATGTCTGTGATTTCAGGGGTGGCTTGGGAATTTGTTTTCCTGCCACTGAATCACAGATTTATTCTCTTATTTTGACAAATGGTGGCAGGTATCTGGTGATCATATACAATATTTATTGTATTTCATTAGTTTTAGAGTTTTTGAGAACAAAATCTCACTCTGTAGTTCAGAAAAGTCTGCACCTTGTTATCCATCAGACTGACTTCTAACTTACAACATTCTTCTTTGTTTATTCCTCCAACGTCTGTGACTAGAAAGGGGAACGGCTGCACCCTACAAGCTGAGACTACTTGAATCACAGCAAACAATTGTGTAAGGGTGCTATAATGCTATTTATCTGTGTCAGTATGGTATCAGGAAGCTATCAGCGATTAAATCTAAAAATTTGATTTATTGAAGACATTGGAGGTCATTAACCAATCCTGGGTAAACTAGGTTTACTCCAGAAGATGCGGATTGGCCTTCCCTAGATTCCTCTGTCTCATGACTTTTTCTAAGTGGAAGGTAATGAGACGTAAAGAAAGCCCCCATGCATCTCAATTTTTTCTTTGTTAATGGGATGTCTATTCCTGTGACTCTGTGCCAGTGATAGAATGTGGAATCTCCTAATCTTAATCTCTTCAAATCTTAATAAGGCTCATTATAAACAGTTGAACTGTTTCTCATCTTCAGAAAGACTATTTATGATATGATTATGGGTTAAATTATCACCACACTCTCTGCCCCGCTTATCCTTTCATAAGCATAAAAACCTATAAGTCATCTTCTCTGTGAGAAGTGAAGGAAACACCAGGGAAAATGTAGCTCACAGGAGCCATTTGAACAATGACTGTGAAAATAACATCTGGTCCTTGTTTTCATGCTAAATGTATTTTTTAATTCACTGCAGGGGATGCCACTGGCAGCAGTCAGTGTAATTTAGCTAAATCTTTAATACTCAGTGTTTTAGTCAGGAATAGAAATATATTTGCTTTCTAAAGAGCATCGTGAGTAAATGTTAAGGGATTCTTTTTAATATTGTAGGATTATGAGCAGGTATTGAAGCAATCCACTGAAAATGTGTAACTATCCATCTTTGCCATCATTAAAGGAAATACCCTTCTACAATGGTGCTTTATATATAGGGGCAGAATATCTATAAATACATAGATATTAATTTGTTATAAGAAACTTAAATAAATTAGTAAATATATGAATAATCACTAGAAACTCTGAAATTTAAGAACATTAGTCTATAAGTTATAGAATCTGATTGTAAATTGACAGAACAGATTTATTTCCTATTGAACTTATTTTTTCAAAAGAAAGGTTTATAATTTCCTTAACCTTAAGATGCTTTTAGATAAAGGCAGCGGGACTTCAAGTACATTCTAATTTCTTTAGATTTAGATTCTAGATTCTCTAGATTTCTTGCAAACTCCTTTGTACTCATCTATTTTTCATATGACTATTTTCAGCACAAAGTCTTAAGGAAATCATTCTAGTTACTGTGACTTGAATTTTGAGTACACAAGTAATCCAAAATATCTGAGCTTTCTCTTATTCCAAAATATCTTTCTTGACTATTTTTTTTCAATTTTATGGTCTTAAAAAAGAGACATTTATTTCCCCACTGAAAGCAAAGAATATTAAGGAATTACTTGAGCCCAGCTACTGAAATTACTTGGAGGATGAAGAATTCTTGGCAGTTTACTCTCATATGAAATATTCCTCTGAACACCAACATCATTGCGCTTAGATGTTCCATAATCTAAACCAAATCTCAATTGAATTCAGATGCTTTCTACTGAGTCTTATCTGACTCAAATAATAAAGCATAGAGGAGAAATACAACAGTAAATTACAGAATTGAAAGACAGTGTTAATTGAGAAACATTTAGATGCACAGTCTCTATGAAATTCCCAACTCAAGAGCCAAATAAACTTTATATTTTTAAAGATCATTAGTCTTGGTTTGCAATTAAAACAACTAAAACAAGATTTAGACATTAAGAATATGTCTAGAATACTTAAAATACATATAAGAGTAAAAAGTACTATAGATGTCCAAGACACTGAAATCTTCTATTGAGAAGTTTAAAACAACTCTAATTTTATAACTATATAAAAATGGAAATTTTTGCCAAAGATCTGAAATCATCATTATAAAGTGAGAATTACACCCTGTAACTCTAGTTACTAAAACAGATTAACAACAAAGCAGAAAAGCTTCCACAGAGTTCACAATGACGACAAGGTCAACCATTACCGTGTTGTTAGTGTCAGAGGAAAGACATAAGGAATAAACAAAGCAGTCTTCCAAGAGGCACCGTCTCTCAATTGCATACCTGATGTTAGATAACACAGAACTGATGGGAGTTGCTCAGTAACAGTGAGAGCATTGTATCACCACTTGAAAGAAGAAGAAAGAATAAAATCATAATCTTAAAAATAGCAATAGAGGAATGTACATCTACATCCAAAGTGTCTATAGTAAGACAATAACTGACCTTTTTGCAAAAAACATGTGAAGCATGAAAGTAAATAACATAGACACCAATGTTTCAACATACTGGTATAAAACATGACTGCTAACTAAACAATCCATGAGTGGGGGAAATGGTCTCCCTTAAAGCTGATAACAAATTGAAGACCATCCAATGCACACAAACACCAAGAAAATATGCTGCCTTCCAGACTCATGATGGAACACACTAGAGTTTAATAAATCTCTTAATCCAAAGGAAATACACTAGACGTACAAACGGTGTTGAAGGGTAATCAAAGGAAAACTGTATGGTAAAACAGCAGCAGGCAAGGAAAGACTATCTAATTATGTAGCATTTCAGACCTATTGTAAATACTGTGAATCGGTCCTTTAAAGAAAAGCAAGTAGTTGACTACCACTGCACACTGAGATAATAAAGGAGAAAACAGGAAAGCATTCTCTCACCAAACCTCCCTGGAAGTATTGAACAGAGGAAATACTTTGCTTCAGGAGTGGATCTTGAGGTCATACTCAGTTGATTCAATATGATCTGAATGAGGATGACATCCATAAACTACAAATATGGGCAAGGGAAATCCCAGGTGTCTTCAACTCTTCACAAAATACTGAAGGCAAATACAGAATATTGAGAGAGGGAGAAATAGTCTTACCCAAGGAGGGGCAAACCACTCCCTGAAAAAAAAAAAGCATGTCAGTTTTGAAAAAAATATGCATATAAGTAACATTATTAGGTCTAAGCAGATTATAATTAAATATTTAGTAACACACACATACACAGATGTAAAAGCAATTATCAAAAAATAGATTATGAACTGGAAAAAGAATGTGTGGGTATACATAGAAAGGTTTGAAGGGAGGAAGAGGAAATGCACATATGTTATAATCTAGAAAATATATTTTTAAAACACAAAGGAGACAACAAAGAAATGGCTTGACTGGGGAGAAAGTGCTAGACAAAGAAATCATTTTTAAAAATGGAATGCACGTTATAACACTGTATTCTTAAAAATGGAATGCACGTTATAACACGGTATTCTTAAAATTCCATGCATGCTACTGTGAAATAAAATCTTCAGCATGCCTCTCCCAACTATGTGATCTCTCTTTAGTAAATAAATTTGCTAATTTAAATAAATTTAATAACCCTAAATAGTATTGCCCATAGGTAGAGGCCATCCATTGGGAAATGGACAAGCTATTAGTTGCTACTCCCCCAAAGATGTAATATTCTTCCTCCCTTAGTACACACCAACAGCCATAGATAATTAGTTAGCAATGGGATTTCACAATTTACTGAGGCCTCAGGAACTAAGCTCACATCTTTGACTCACTAGATCTTATGCATATTTTGCAAGATAAATGAGCAACCATTTGAAGTTTATTTTATAGTAATAGATGGCCTAGCATGTCTCAAACTCTAAGCTCTTTTTTTCTTTATTTGTGCATTCTTAGTTTATTCTAATTATTCTTAAAATATCCAAGACTGAAATAATAATATCAATTAAACACACAGGAATAGTTGTAAAGTATATGTATATGCCTCTAATATAGATTTTATATATTTATACTTATATATTCATATAATATCTACTTTATATCCTTTTACAAAGGAATGGGAATCGTAATACACATTTCAAATTTATGATGTATTTTATCCTCAAAACTGTATACTATTTAGGTCAGGGAAAGTGTATAATTATTGAAGCAGAAGAAATATTATAAGGGACAAATGATGCAGCTATCAGAAATCTATTTTACTTTTACCTTATTCTGTATTACTCTTGCTAAAGAGGATCAACATGGAGTGATTTTTCTAAATGAATGCTTAAAAATCTTGCCAAATAAAGTAAGATTCTGTTAATGAAAACTTAAATTGCTCTCGAAAGTGATGGAGAAAGGCAATACTTAACCTTCCTAAATGAATATGTCAAAAACCTATTTCTCCTTTAGGAGCCCATACACAAATGACTTATTCAATACCTATTGATTAAATGTTTCCATCACTATGCAGATTCAAAGGATAACTAAACACTCAGTCAATTCTTGCTTGTAGCATCTCCAGAAGCAGGTGGTGAAGATTTGGTTGTGTGAGATTTAGAGCAACCCAGTCTACTTTATACTCACTGTCAGCTTCAAGGACAGGCTACAGTGATATCCTTTGTGATTCAATTCACAGTCTTTAACATCCAGCAAACTATACCTATAGCTTAGGGGCAAAAATTTTTGAAAACTTCTTTTACTGTGCTAGATAAGAAAAGATAACCTCCTCAAAGTTATTGTCATCTTTGACAGGAGAATTCAAAAACCTCTTTACTTTTTTTCAAAAATGTATTTATTTTGTGTGTATAAGTGTTTTTCCTTTGGAGTATACTGATGCTCTGCATGTGTGTTTGGTGCCCACATGGCTCAGAGGAGAGAAGTAGATCCTCAGAAATGGGAAATACAGGTAGTTCTGAGTCACAACGTTGGAGATGTGATTTAAATCTGGAACCTATGGAAGAAAAGTTGGTGATCTTAACAGCTGAGCCATCGATGCGATATTCTCCTAACAGTATAGAAATTCAGTAATATATTGAGATATATTTTCCTTTTATTGAAAACACATTTTGTTTTTTTTTTTTTTCAGGTGAGTCAGTGTTGGCTCACTCCTTTAATCCAAGCGTTCAGGAGGCACAGGTAGGGGGATTTCTGTAAGATCAAGCCTAACCTGGTCTACAAGAGCTAGTTTCAGGACAGGCTCCAAAGCTACACAGAGAAACTCTGTCTCAAAAAAGAAACAAACAAAACCACATTTTTTCTCATTAATTTTAAATTTTATATCCTGATTACAATTTGTCTTTCATTGATTCTTCTCAGTTCTTCTCCACCTTGCCTCTCATCTGGAGCCATGCCCTTTCTGTCTCTCACTAGGACACAAACAGTATTCTAAGATACAACATAAAATTTAGTATAATAACGTTAAAAGATAATGCATA
Organism: Dicrostonyx torquatus; assembly: GCA_028555095.1. Lineage (NCBI taxonomy): Eukaryota > Metazoa > Chordata > Mammalia > Rodentia > Cricetidae > Dicrostonyx > Dicrostonyx torquatus. The sequence continues at coordinate 2,073,644 of JAQHUG010000337.1, read as the reverse complement.
GAAATAGTACCAAACAGAAGTAAAAGAGGCCAAGACGAAGGAAACAGAAACAGAGACCCACTGGGTTACGCACAGAAATATCAAAAGAACACCAAAATAGAAGCCATGACGTTTATGCGAAGAACCTCGGGTTGTGTGAATTCACATGTGCATCTATCCTGTTGATTTAGAGGATCCTGTTCCCTCTGTGTCCTCCACCCTTTTGGGATTTTCCATTCTCCTCTGAAGATTTCCCTGAAACCTGAGCAAGAAATTTGATGGAGACATTCCTTTTAAGGTTGAGTGTCCCAAGGACCCTTGCACTCTGGGTATTATCTGGCTGTGGGCCTCTGCATTGGTTTCTGTCTGTTACAGGAAGACACTTTTCTAATAATAACTAAGGAAGGCATTGATTTATGAGTACAGTTGAATGACATTAGAAACCATTTTATTGCTATTTTCCTTTAGTGAAACAGGAATATTTAGTAGCATGCAGCAAGGTTTAGTAAAACAGTCATATTTGGATTTACCATAGATCCCCAAGCTAGCTAGTCTAAGGTTCTAAGTCAATCAAGCAGTGTCAGATGTGGGTTCCTCTCATAGAGTCGCACTTAAATCAAATAATATAGAGGTTGGTTGCTCCCACAAATTTGTGTCACTATTACACTAGCATATCTTGCATGCAGGACACCATTGCAGCTAATGTTTCATAGCTGGGATGGGATGGCATACAGAGTACCTTCCTATACCAAAACATAGGGGTGAAGGGTTTCTGAGGCAGTAGCTGATGTTCTGTGAGTTGTGTAGGTATTAGTTTCAGGAGTAGATACCTACTTTCAGTTGATAGAGGGCAATCATGACAATAGCCTGAGTTGTCTTGGTTTTTCCTTAGGAACCCTTTGGCCAAAACCTCATTATTAGAAGTAACCCTATGCTAGTACTGGAAACTTCATTTAGTGATAGGACATGGCCAGTTGGGACTCCCTTATTATTTGGTAATTTCATTCAGATCACCTTCATATATGTATACAGCTTAGGAAATGTCTCTGTATTAGTTTCTCTGCTGCCCCTTAAACTCTCTCTTCAAGTACTTACTTGCTCTACCCTACTTCTCTCTCTCTCCCAACTTGATTATTCCATTCCAGTCATCCTATCCCCCCAACCATTCATAGCTATTTTATTTCCCATTTCTAGGGAGATCTATCTGCCTCCCCAATTTCTTACTCTATAACTAATCTCTGTGGCTCTACTAATTATAGCTTGATTATCAATGCCCTCACAGCTAAAATCTACTTATATAATAAGTGAATGCATATCAAATCTGTCTTTCTATGTCTGGTTTATTTTTTTTATTCATTTAATTCTAAACTTCATGATTTCATATTTTATTGGTTGAGGGATATTTCCTTGTGTAAATGTACCACAATTTCTTCATCTATTCATCTGTTGATGGGCATCTAGGTTGCTTTTAATTTGTGGCTATTATAAATAGACCATTAATAAGCATGTCTGTGTGGTAGAATGGAACATCCTTTAAGTATATGACCAAGTTTCATATAGAAGTTTCCTGAGGTACTGCCACACTGATTTCCATAGTGGCTGTACCAGTATGCACTCCCACTAGCAATGGATAAGTGTTCCCATTACTCCACAATCTCACCAGCATAAATGTCATTTATTTTAGTGACATTAGCCATTTTGACAGGGGCAAGAAGAAATTTTAAAGTAGATTTGATTTGATTTAATCCTGATGGCTAAGGTTATTGAACATGTCATTAACCAAATTTAATGGTGTTATTTTCTTGATATCTAGTTTTATTTAGGTCTTTATATACTTTGTGTATTAGCCCTCTGTTGAATGTGTAGGTAATAAAAGAAAAAAAAGAGTCCCATTCTGTGGATTGCAACTTTACCTGAATGATGGTGTCATTTGCTTTGCAGAATCTTTTCAGTTTTCTGAGCTTTCACTTATTATTTGTGGGCAGATTTTTCTCTCCCATCTGCCAGCTCCCAAATAACCACATAGAGGCTTCTTAATTATGAAAGCTTGCCTGTATCTTAGACTTGATTCTAACTAGCTCTTATAAGTTAAATTAACCCACTTCTATTAATTTACTGTCTGCCTCATGAATTTATTACCTTTACTCTGTACTGCTCATCCAGCTTCCCCGCTTCTTCCATGCCTGGCTGGAGACTCTGCATCTCTGCCCTTCTCATTTCCAGGGTCCTCTCTATCCAAAAAAAATTTGCCTAACTTTTTATTGAACTTACCAGGTGATAAATCTTCACAGAGTACCAAAAGATTATTCAACATTCCTCCATTTTTGTCTACATAAAAAGCAAAGGTTTTAGCTCTAACATAATAAAACTGTAAACACTAAATCAATTATCAGGTAAGAATTATGCCCCACCCTAACCCTCTTTCAAGTTTTCCCACAAAAATATTACCTAGTGAAGCTTCCTGTTGGGAAGACATCAAGGGAGACCTCAGCATTGGCCTGCAGAGAGCCTGGGACTGTACTGTGAAGGGAGGGGACTGAACTGCACATTTTTTCTGTGTTCTGTTTATAAAATGGGAGCTGGTGGGTCTGAAAAGCTTTTGTTCTGAATGGAGGAATAGATGGTTTTATTTTGGTGGGGGGTTAAAAAAATCGCTTTTGAGTAGGATGCATATTTTTGTTGGATATTTGGTTTGTTTATTTTTTTAAGAGTCCTCCACAGCAACATGAGACCATGGAGAAACCCAGAGACCTTTATCAATTAATTGTACTGTTTGTGGATTTATATAAATGATAACAAAGGCTCTCTTAAAATGTTTATATCCTTACAGTAAAAGGTTAAACTAATATTTATATAATAAAAGAGGAAATACAAAGTATGTTTTTGAAAAAAAGCACACACAAAAAAAAAAGAAAAAAAGCACACACACACAAAAAGAATTGTATCTACAATGTTCAGTTCACTTATATTTTGCACTTTTGGAGAAAAATACTAGATTATGTATCTATCTTGATGAGTCCAAAGCTCTGTACCTAATTTGCTTTCTATCATAAATACAAACAGCTATAAATATGACTATATTTTTGTGCTTGTGTTAATGGTGTTCTATTTTCTGGGCCAATAATTCCCAAGCTATTGCCAACTTTCTTGCCTATCATATTTAGTGTATCCAGTTTTAAGTTAAAGTTTTTGAAACATTTGGGGTTGAGTTTTGTGCAGAGAGATAAGTATTGATTTATTTGGATTCTTCTATGCTTTGCCCAGCATCACTTGATGTATCTGTGCTTTCTTTATCAGAAAACAGATGTTCATAGGTGTGTAGATTTATGTCTGTGTCTTCAATACAATTCCATTGATCAATGTGTCAGTTTTTGTGACAATACCATGCTGCTATTATTATTGTAGTTCTGTAGTACAACTTGAAATATGGGATAGTGACAACTCCAGCAGGTCTTTTATTATTCAGGAATGTTTTAGCTTTCCTGTTTGTGTGTGTGTGTGTGTGTGTGTGTGTGTGTGTGTGTGTGTTTGGTGTTTTCATATGAAACTGAAATTTTTTCGTTCAAGATCTGTGAAGACTTATGTTAGAATTTTGATAGGAATTGCATTTAATCTGTAGATATCTTTGGGTTGAATGACCATTTTTTTACTCTATCAGTCCTACTAATCTATGAGCATTTAGAATCTTTCCATCATCTGATAAACTCTTAGGTTTTTTTTTTCAATGTCTTAAACTTTTTGCCTTACAAGTCTTTCACTTGGTTGATTATAATTACACTGAGATATTATAAATTTTGTGAGTCTATTGTAAAATGTGTTTTACAATTGTTTATGTCTCAATCCATTTTTCATTTTTATATAGATATACAACTGATTTATGTTAGCTAATTTTATATGCTGTTACTTTGCTGAAAGTATTTTTCAGCTGTAGGAGTTTTCTGGTAGAATTATTAAAGTTACTTAGGTCTATTTTAATATCATCTGCAAATGAAAAAACTATGACTACTTCCTGTGGTCTCTTAAAGTCCATAGAACTTCTATCTTGGCATTTCTGAATTTTAGTACCTCCATTGAGAAATCAGGTGTTCTTCTAATATGTTTGCCTTTAAATTTTACTTAGTTTTCTCTTTGTGGCTTTCTATATTCTTTCTTTGTTCTGTATAGTTTTGTAGTTTAATTTATATGTGCCAAGGGAATTATTTTCTGGTTTTGTCTACTTGGTGTTCTGTATGCCTATTGTAACTTGATTGTCATCTCCTTCCTTAAGTTAAGGGATTATTTTTTCTATGATTTAAAAAAATATTTCCTCTTTCTTTGATCTGTGTTTCTTCACCTTCCTTTGTTCTGATTACTCTTAGATTTGGTCTTTTACAGTTTCCCAGACTTCTTGGATGTTCTCTGACAGGAGGTTTAGTGACAACATTTCCTTTTACTGAGCTGCACATTTCTTCTCTCATGTCATCAATGCCTGACATTCTCTCTTTCAACTCTTGTATTCCATTGTTGAAGTTTGAATTTGAGGTTCCTGTTTAATTTCCTAAATTTTTCATTTTGAGAATTTCCTTATCTTGGTTTTCGTCATTGATTTAATTTCTACTTTCAGGTTTTTGATATGTTTCATTTGCATCTTTTCACTGTTTGTGTTTTCATAGATTTCCTTAAGGACTTTACTCATTTCTTCTTTAGAAAGATCTATCATACGCACAAAGGCTATTCTACAGACTTTTGCTTATGCTTCAGCTATGTTGATATATTCAGTCTGCTGTGGTAGGATTACCAGACTCTATTAGATATATATTTTCCTGGCTCTTATGGATTCTGTTTTCATGCTGCTGTCTAGGAATCTGCTATGGTAAGATTTTAATTCCAGGTGTTAAATCTGTTTTGTGGTTGTTTTTGTGTGAGTCTTGTATTTCTTGGTTCCTGTTGCTTTCTCTGGTTCATAGGAGCATATGGTTCCTCTTTCTACCTGGTAGGACATTCTTGTAGAATTCTCATATGTATTGCCACTGGGTTTCAATGTGAACATGTGTTTCTAGGTATTGAAAGGTGACACTGAGGACAGGGGATGGTCTACTAGAGGAGTCTGTTTTTCCATATGAGGGAGAATATAAGAATGCTCCACCAAGATATGCTTAGGCCCCTAGGAATATAAGCAGAGAGTTAAAAGTAAACAAGCAGAAGGTTTGCTACAGAATGGGGAATAATAATGGGGGGCTCAGCTTAGAGGAATGCAGGTTGTTGTGAAGATAGGCAGCTAGCCAACCTGCTTCCTTGTCAAGAGTAACCCTGAGATCTCAAGCAATGCCTGCTGTGGTAAGGGCTGGAATAAAGCAATGAGTGTCAGGGAGGACCTTTTAAATGAAAGATCTGTGCTATTCACTTGAGAAGAGGACAGCGAATAAGAGGATGCCGAAGGAAATGATCTGCTACAGAAATGTTGATGAGACTAGAGGGTTAGGCTTGATAGGAACTGTGAGAGTTGAAACTCTAAAGTTAGTTTAGCAGTTTCCCTGACTGTAGCGACCTGCTGGTTCCCAGGTATTACCTGTCAGAGTAGAGAACTCTGGTAAACTAACTAGTGGGAGCTGGTGGGTGAGGAGTAGAACATCTTGTGAGCAGCTGAAAGTAAAGTACACAGGTGGGCGGGAGGAAGCAGTAGGTGTTCTGCTGCACAGCTGAGGATGGGACTGGAGGATCGAACTTGAAAAACCTGAGGGAGAGCTGAAGATTGCCAGTTAGTTCTCCTGATTCCCTGAACAACCTAATAAACATATTTTAGTTGCTCGCATAAGGACTTCTTTAAAGATGTCTGATCATGAAAAAAAAATGGACAAGGAAGACCTCTATGAAAGATGCTCTTTCTGGTGAGAATTATGCTTGCAGAAAATGTGTGGAGGTTGATTATTCTGCTCAAATGATAAAAATATTGAGAATCATTCTTTTCAAAATATTTTGAAGTTATTTATCCCATATATATATATATACATATGTATAAGCATTTATGCATATATTTATATGTGTGTATACATATATATATGTATTTGTTTACATTACCAGTGATAGCATTGTGATCGTATTAGTTACTCTATGCATCTTACTTATTTCTGAACCAAATATTCAGTATCATGTCCTACTTGAGCCATAAGGTACTTGTGATGAACACCTTTAGCCTTTAGGAAACTTTAATGTATATCAATACTGAGGTTTCCTCTGGAGCATCATTAAGTCTGCAAACACATCTTTGTTTATACAGGTAAATATGAAGACTACATAGATACCTAAGAAATCATGCAATAAACAATTTTCAGCCAGCTGGCAGCTACAGCTTGCACAATGATGAATGAAGAAAAAGTAAGTCCAAACATTAACTTCCCTGCTTCTGCTGGAGAATTTTATATCTTCATTTTTTGAGGATGAGCCTCCTCAAACAATTAACAAGTCACCAGAGCCTTCTGGGAAACGTGAGGAGGCTATTCACAACTCCTCTGTGTTCTCTCAAAGGCAGCTTAAAGTTAAGTGAGCATCACACTATGCTGTCAGATTTACAACTGATTCTAGTTTTCAGTGTGTGACTTATCTGACAGGCTGCTGGAAACAGATAACCGCTTTCCTTGGTGTTTCGTACTCAACAAAAGGCATGCGTGAGGAACGCTCACCTCAGGAGACAACTGTAGTCTGTGGAGCTATTTTATAAATGGTGTCTGACATGTTATTCCATAGAAATAAGAAATAGTATTCCCTGCTTCCCTAGAGAACACAATTCTACCAGTTTCTCCCCAGTTTTCTGCTAAGTTTCACCTCATTAGACATATTTTTCTGCTGTCTTAAACAGCTTTTAATTCCAGTTTGTCATTCTAATTCAATTATTGGTGAAATCAGACACTTTGAAATTGGGTACTCATATATTTGGTTTGTTGCTTATTATTGTCTCTTTCTTTTGCTCTCTGAACTTTTGAGAGTAGATTTTCTTTATAGACAACATTTCCAGTTCATGAATGTACCTGAGACAAAGGAAATATTCAAGAATATTGAATAAGTATAAATGAATTATATATACTAAGTAAAACAGGAAACTACCACGAATTAGATACAACCCTGCATTTGCTGGTGGCGGTGTGAAAACTAAACAGCTATGATAACCCACATTGAGGCTATTCTGAGCCTTGAACTATCACTCTTCTTTATTGAAGGGAGGGCAGATGTTCTCAAGATGCTCTAGACTTAGATATGTTACTAGTGCTCAGGAGATTCACACATGCCCTGCTTCCTGTGAGTTCTTGCCACTGTGTAAGAGTTAGATAAGTGATTGGCACAGGTTTTGTTAGTAACAAATCAGTCCCTAATTTGCCTAGTATAATTCCTCTATACAGCTGCCTCTGATTTTTTTACCACAAATAAAATCATTGTTTCCCTAAGGTTGACTTGTATTTCTAAGGTGAATGTGTTTCATTGGTCTGCCAATACTTTCTCTAGAATGAATATTCATGTCTTAATATTAATTAAAAATTAATACCTGTTAATGAGAAAATATATCAATTTATGTATCTATGCAACATGATTTTTGGGAAGATTATTGATTTTGAAATAAAATAACTCTTAAATTAAGAGTTCTGTCTGGTTTCATGCACCATTTATACTTAAAAAAAAACCTTTAACCCAGAACTGTAGAAAAAGATATAAAAATATCTATAGAGAAAGCGCTGCTGAGTCACACACAGGTGACCCCTGCAAAGTTTGAGAAATCAACATGAAGGCATGTAACACAATAAAAACCCTGAAAATTAATAGAAAACTTCGTATGTGTAATTTCTTCTGTTTATGGTCAAATTACTGTCCAATCAATATAAAATGGGTCAATTAACTGTTAATGATAATATAATTACTTGACAAAAGGTACTCTCAGTAAATAGATGGTAGCTGTTCACAGAGATAAGTTTTGAGATTGGGTAATGATGATAAACAATGACAAGAGAGTCAATGAGAAGGAAGATTAGAGAAACTTGGGACTAAAGTACCTGGGCAGCATCAATTACATTTTTAACTCTCTTCAGTTTTTGATGATTTTAAATGGAAATACATTATTGTGCCAAAACTGTTGTTATTGTTTCAAAATAAGACCTCTAGAGCAGGCAAACATGGGGTGTTAAATTGGGATTTCTGAGCTTACTTTAGATATTTTTCTTCTTTTAAAATAATATTTTATTGACTATTTGGAAATTTCACATATGCAACCAAACCTCATTTACTGCCCAGAAGCTTTCTTGCCCTTTATAGTCAACAGCAACATGGATCATGGTTTTCCTCATGTTTTCTGCCTACAGCACAGGTCAGAGACATCACATGGATTCAGATGGCAACACAGACTACAAACACAAACAAGACTTCAGACGGAACACAAAGTTCAATCCACAAGTCCTTTAACATGGCTCATGCTGCAACAGAACCACAGAAAAGAATGTAGTGACATGTGCAACAGGAAACATTGATAGCCACAAGGCCACAATGGAAGCATGGGCCATAGATATTGATGTAGACTTTGGTCATTGACCTAGCCTGGGGATGCTGTCATCTATAACATGGATAACAGATACTAACTTCTTATTTTTTATCTCTTCCATCTTCTTTAAGCCAATTCCACTAATCTGTGCATCACCATGAGGTCATGGCCTACCAGTAAAGTTTCAGTAAATCTGTCTCCTGTGGTGGCTCCATGGCTTCTCTCTGACTCTGCTCTTTTTTCTACCTTGCTAAAGGCCAAGCCAGTTTCTTTATTAATGAATGGTATTCACAGTATAAAACAAAGAAGCCCACATCACTTCCCATTTTCTGTCTTAATAAAAAAGGTTTTAACTTTAACATAGAAAAATTAGATATATAATATAATGAAAGCAATATACAGCAAGCCGACAGCTAACATAAAATTAAATGGAGAGAAACTCAAAGTGATTCGACTAAAATTAGGAACAAGACAAGGCTGTCCACTTTCTCCATATATCTTTGATATAGTGCTTGAAGTTCTAGCAATAGCTATAAGACAGCATAAGGAGATCAAGGGGATT
>JAQHUG010000337.1:1998059-2012862 GCA_028555095.1 Dicrostonyx torquatus | reverse complement strand
GAAGGCCTTGGGCTTCCCATAGGACAGGGTATCCTGCACCATCATAAGGAAGCAGGGGGAGGGCAGTGGGGTAGTGGGGGAGCGGGAGGGCCGGGAACAAGGGGAGTAAATGTAAATTTTTCTTTTAACAATAAAAATTTAAAAAATTATGTTTTATTATACCTTGTTGGGTAAAGCCACTTCCATACATTTCCATATGCTTGAAGCATATACCAAATTTTAAATGACTAGAGTAGTATTGGAAATTTTGATGGAGTGCAAGGGGATACTGGAGAAGGCTCAGAAAGAGGAAATGGAAGAGGGAGATTATGCAAATATATTTTATTCTCAGAAATTAAAATTATCACTATGAAAATTTTATTAGTGTTTCCTTGTCCTTTACTGAGTGGAAATAATAGTGTTATTAAAAAATCAAAATAAAATATTACAAACATATTGCTTTTCTATAGCAGACCCTCCTAAGTTGTATAAGTATCTGAGAAAAGGAAGATTTAATACAAATTAAGTAATTCAGAAAACTTGAGAATGAAATGTTCTACCTCATTCCATATTATCACTAAAGGAAATTGTACAATTATATTTAACATACTAAAAATATCATCTTAATCTTTGGAGCACAGAATATTCATTCTTCTCAATTTAAAATATTTACTTAATTCTACAAATTTATGACTTAGAAGAATTACAAAAATATTTTATTACTTGTATTTCTAAATGTCATTAAGCTTTTTCTTTTTAATTTTAGCAAGGTTTCTATAATTTGATGATTGCTTCTTATCAAAATATATTTTTCTAGCTATTCAAGAGGCACACCATTTTATATTTGCAGCTCTATAGCCTCAGGCAATATATGAAAATAAGTTGTTTTTAAAATAATTTATTAATTTTTTATGCACATTGGTGTGGCATTGTCAGATCCTCTGTAACCTGAGATACAGGCAGTTGTGAGCTACCATGTGGATGCTGGAAATTGAACCTGTGTCCTCTGGAAGAGCAGCCAGTGCTCAACTCCAGAACCATCTCTTCAGCCACAGTTTTTTGATGTTGTTTTTTTTTGTTTGTTTTTTTCTTGGTAGATTTTATAAATTTTCAATACAGTTATACATATACAACTATACACACAATCAAGATCTACTTTTAAGAAACCCATAGAGTCACAAATACCTGGGGCATAGCAAGAATTAAATCAAAGTGTGAAATTATAACCAATTTAAGAGAAAGAGCATTTTGTTGGCATCTGCTCTGGTTAGTAGTTTCTGTACACCCTAAAGACTTAGAAGAATACTTCCATCAGTATGATTATCAAATAAATATCCTATGTTTTATCTGTAATCCTTCAAATTCACATGGGTAGTATAGTTAAACAAGCATTCATTGTTGCAAACAGTCTTGTTTTAAGGACAGGATACAGAAACGTAATAATACACTAAATTTGCATTCAGAAATTATAGGAACCATAAAAAGTCAATAACATAGGACACACAGAAATCTAAGAACTGAGGACCACATATATGGTAGCAAGCAATTCACTAAGAGATGGCTCAGGTGGTGGTGGGATGCTTTAGATAGAGATGGCTTTGGTGATGGTGGGATGCTTTGGATAGGGATGGCTCATGTGATGATGGGATGCTTTGGATAGAGATGGCTTGGGTGATGGTGGGATGCTTTGGATAGGGATGGCTCATGTGATGATGGGATGCTTTGGATAGAGATGGCTCAGGTGATGGTGGAATGCTTTGGATAAAGGTAGCTCAGGGTGATGGTGGGATGCTTTGGTTTCACGCAGAGAACAGCAGAGTTTGCTAAAAAAATTTTCAAGGAATCAGTAGTAAAACACTATTATTTAATCTTTAAAATAATTATTTTTTTACATCCCAACCAGAGTTTCCTTCCCATCTCTCCTCTCAGTCTGTTCTCCTGCCCCCAACCTGTGACATCCCCAATTCTCTCTTACTTTTCCATTCAGAGAAGTGCAGGCCTCTCATAGATATCAACAAAATATAACAAGTAAAGTTGTAGTGAGGCTAAACACCCCCTCCTTGTTATTAAGACTGTCTCAGTCAACTCAGCACAAGCGATAGGGTCCAAAAAGCCAGCAAAAGAGTCAAAGACAGCACATGCTCCCACTGTTAGAAATTCTACAAAGATCAACTGTCACTTATATGCAGAGGGCTTATGTCAGTCTCAGAAGGGCTCTTTGATTGCCAGTTCAATCTCTATGAGCCCAATCAGAGGGTTTTCTTTGGATGTCCTTTACCCCAGATTGTAGATAAAATGCAATTTTAAGTGATAACATTAAATAAGCTTAGCTTGGGAAAAGCTACACACAGGGATGTTTAAGAAGATGCACACAGGAAAAAGAAAATAAAGGAGACAAGTGAATTTTTAAAACAGATAAATACCTTTTTTTTTGAGACAGGGTTTCTCTGTAGCTTTGGAGCCTGTCCTGGAACTAGCTCTTGTAGACCAGGTTGGTTTCAAACTCACAAAGATCCACCTGCCTCTGCCTCTCGAGTGCTGGGATTAAAGGCATGCGCAACCACCGCCCAGCTTTAAAAAGACATATTTTAACTATAACTCTTGATTCTCCAGTACAACTACATTTTGATGGTAAAAACTTGTCAACATAGCACTCAAAAAGAGTCCTAAATTATAACTATAATATAAAAATAGATGGAATGTGTGTAGGTATGTGAGTTTAACATGGTGAATAATCTAAAAGAACTACAATTTACCTCCAAATTAAAATTTCTAAAAAGTAGAAAGATGAAAAAGATCTGACATAAAAATATTAGATACATTCAAATCACTCCATGTCAATAAAAAAATGCCATCAACAGTTTAGAATTGCAGCCAGTGTATTTTGGTAGAAACCATTTTCTAATACACAGATTGTTGTTTCCTTTTTATAACTCTGAATATGCTCAAGAAATAAAATATAAATTTATACATGAAACAATGAGATTTAACTTAAATAACAAGTCTGTATATTTAAGACAGAAACGTATTATATTGATAGGCCCATTCCATACAAGCAACTTGTTTGTATATTTGATGTAAATATTTATATAGTTCATGATATATTCCAATTCTATGAAGACACAGACACAAAGAAAAACAACAACAAAATCACACCCTCCTCAAAACACCCTAAGCAATATCTATTTGGGCTATCAGCATGCATGTAAACTTTCCCCTAAAAGGAAAGCTTCAGAAAATATGTGTGAAAAATCATTACTTTCAGACTGTTGGCTAGGGAAAATTCTTCACACCCATATCACAATTGAGATTTCCAAAATGAAGCAATAGTTTTGTCAAAGGTCATTCAGATAGAAAACAAACAAGCAAAGATTTCCTTATTTAACTGACAAGCTTTGAAAAGGAGTGGTAGAATAGCAATTTGGTCTATCTAAAGAATGAGTTCAAAAATGACGTCTATAAATTTCATTAGATATCAAGATATTATGATGTAGCTACTAATATTTTATACATGAAGAAACAGCACTGTCAGAGAATTGGTAACTTGTAGACATTTTCCACATATGACAAAAAGGCAACAAAGATTCAAAGCTCATCTTAGGAGGGAAGCTTCTAAATGTTAATGATCCTCACAAATTGCATTTTCTTTCTTTAGGTGCTTCTTCTTCTCTTCCCACCATGAATTTTATTTTTAATTCTCTTTGTACCACTTTAACTTTCTTCAAGGCAACAATGTTGACTCTCAAGAAACCTCTTTCTAAAATCCAGATCTGTGTACTTAACTGTGAAAAAGCATGCCCATGCTCCCCCCATAGCTATTCAATATATGCTAAATGCTTTTCACAAACCGGGTCAATTTCTCTTTGCCTTTCCTAATCCCTTTTGGTTGATTAATTGATTGATTTTATTTTTTAGAAAAGAAAACAATCTTTTTTCTCATTATACATACCTAATTCAAGTTCCCACTTCTCCTCTCCTCCCAGCCCCTCCTTACCTCCCTACCCCATCCACTCTTCAGAGAGGGTAAGGCACATTGCTTTGAGGAAGGTCCAAGGCCCTCCATACTATTAACTAGGCTGAGAAAGGTATCCATCCCAAGAAAACAGGTTCCAAAAAAGCAATAGAAGCAGTAGGGATGAATCATGATGCCACTGCCAGTGGACCCTTAGTCTGCCCCAGCCATGCAACTGTTAACCACATTCAGAGGGACTAGTTTGGTCCTATGCTAGTTCCTTTTCAGTCTTGCTGGAGATGGTGAGCTCCCATTAACTCATCTAGACTGTTTCAGTGGGTGTCTCCATCATGGTCTTGACCACATTGCTCATATTCTCATTCCTCCAACACTTCAACTGGACTTTAGGAGCTCAGTCAAGTGCTCCAGTGTGGGTCTCTATCCATTTTCATCAGTTGCTAGTTGAAGTTTCTATGGTAATATTTAAGATATTCATCACTCTGGCTACAGGGCAAGGTTTCCTCTATTGCTTAAGGTCTTTGCTGGGGTCATCCTTGTGGATTCCTGGGAATTTCTCTAGAACCAGCTTTCTGCTAACCTGATAATATCTCTGGCAATTGAGATATCTCTTTCCTTGCTTTCATCTCTGTTCTTCCATCTTGACTATTTTGTTCCCTCAATTCTCCTCACCTCTCCCCTTCTTTCCTCCTATTCCCCTTCTACTCTCCATTTCCCCCCACAACCTCCATGTTCTCAATTTTTCAGGTGATCTTGTCTGTTTTGACTTTCCAGGTATGTATATATATTTTCCTTAGAGTTCATCTTGTTACTTAGCTTCTCTAGGAACATGAACTATAGGCTCAATATCCTTTGCTTATAGCTAGTATCAACTTATGAATGAATACATACCATTTTCAACTTTTTGGGTCTGGATCACCTCAATCAGGATAGTGTTTTGTAGTTTTATTAATTTGCATGCAAATTTCAAGATGTCATTTTTTTTTATCACGGAGAATACATTCTTCAGATGAGGGGCACCTAGGGTGTTTCCAGATTCTGACTATTACAATAATGCTGCTAGGCATATAGTTGAGCACACAGAGATTATATATACATATTCTTTGTAGCATAATTGAGCATCTTTTGGGTATATGCCCTAGAGTGGTATTGCTGAATCCTGAGGTAGGTTGATTCCCAATTTTCTGAGAAACCTCCATACTGATTCCCAAAGTGGTTGTACAAGTTTGCATTCCCACCAGCAATGGATGAGTGTTCCCCTTACTTCACATCCTCTCCATATAATCTATCATTGGTGTTTTTGAGCTAGTCTGACAGGTGTAAGATGGTATCTCAGAGTTGTTTTGATTTGCATTTTCCCAGTGACTAAGGATGTTTAACATTTCCATAAATTTCTTTAAGCCAAATCAACAACCCTTCATGATAAAGATCTTGGAGAGATAAGAGATACAATGAATATATGTGAATATAACAAAAGCAAAATATAGCAAGTTAACAGGCAACAAAATTAAGTGAAGAGTAACTCAAAATAATTCCACTAAAATCAGGAAGAAGAAAAGGCTGTCCACTATCTTCATATCTATTCAACATAGTTCTTAAACTTCTGGCTATAACAATAAGACAACAAAAGAAGATCAAGAAGATTCAAATTGGAAAGGAAGAAGTACAACTTATAAACCCTAATCATGTGATATTGAGTAATAGTAAAACATATAAGAAATCATCTATGGCTGTTGAAGTAAACACTTTTGGGGAAAGCTTGATACTACTGGGGTCATTAGTAACTGACAAAGAAATTTTATTAGTTAATAATTGGATTTAGAATAACATTTTGTTCTCAAATATTTCTATTTTGTCATACAGACCTGCATTCTTTCAAAGATTTTCATTTACGCTATTTTCTGTACACACAGTAGGCATGTATTTCTTTAAAATTAGCAAAAGAAAGAACCCCTCTGTCATTCAGTCCACTGTGCTATAATCGCACCTACCAGTCTTTTTATGCTACACTACAGTGTGTGTCATAGAACACCCTTCTTTGAACTTTCAATTACTTTGGGCAGAGATTAGAGCATTTGATGTCATATGCAGACAGTAAAATTCTTTTTATCTCAGTGGTATTTCATTATACTTTGTGACTTAGAAACAAAATGAGCTTAAAGTCAAGCCAAGACTCATCTTTAAGATTGCTATGATAATACTAATATGCCCTTTAAAATTGAGGCCATCTGAGAAATTCAAAGGGTGACAAGTGGAACCAACTTGCAGCTAACTGGCATGGCACCAGACATCGGCATGGCCTAAGTGACAGCTGTAGCTTCTGGAGAGAGTATGATAAGAAAATCCTGTTATAATACTGAGCTGATTTTCCTTAAATTACATCTTACATGATTTCATAGGTACCAATTTTATTTCAGAACATAATGTATTCCTCTTTGAAACTGAAATCATCTTGTCCTTAAGCAAATGTGAAGGAAGTGGTATTTTGACTGTATACCTAATTAGTCCTTTTACCTGAAAGATTTTCTCCGAGAAGAGAATGTGAGACCATATAACAATGTATATACTGCCAGGGCAATGTGTTCAACAAAGGAGCCAGTGTCTGTGATGGTGGTTACAATACCCCCATCCTGGATGGCAAGGGGATCAAGTAGACCCAGGCTCAGTTTCATTACAAATTGAGCATCATCTTTGGACAAAACATTAACCATGTCCTAGGTTATTGAGCAAGATAAGCCAGCTAGCACCAGCTCAGTTTCACTGCTTGGAGATAAGTCACTCTCTGTTACCTCGTCCCATGATTTTGGGCATGAAGGAAAAACTCCCCTTTTCTTTCAGGAGACTAATAGACCAAATCTTCTCTCCTCATTGTTCATTATATATTACTAATAACCAATCTATGGTAGTCTATGCTTCGATGAGTTGAGCTACTGAAACATAAAAAGAATATGAAATAGACATTCATTTGATCACAGACCAAAAAAAGCCAGTTGTATAAACAGCTGTAATGTGTCATGGGAATGACATCAAAGGAAGCATGTGCAAAGTATTAGAATGATCACAGTCCTTCTAAGCTTCTTTCCAATGTAGAAGTTACATATTTTCTTTTCTACCAAATTTTAATATCTCATCTAATGTCAGAAAAATGAGTCTCCATTAGTAGCATGTAAGCAGCTATGATCTATGACCCTTTTGAATTTTGACCAATCCTCTGGATATATGAAAATTTTAGCTGTCTCTTCTGTAAAACAGTCTAACCTCAGAAATTAGGAGATGTGCTATATAAAAGGTAAAAATACCAGATTATTGCTTGATAGAGGTTGACACTGCAGTTTGTTACCAAATGATAAGGTGTTTTCTGGACACTTTCCTCAGAGAAATAATAGTTTAACCTGGTTCATTTACTACCTATTAGGAGTATGTACTTATTAGGTGTTCATCATGTACTGTGGAAATTTATTCATGTTCATAGACCATGAATTCATGGAAATTACACACCTTTTACTAATGCTTTCTGTTCTTGCACAATGGATTTAAAAGTGAGAGCCATATAAAAAGAAAAATAAGAGACTTTGACTCCCCAATTTTCATAAATTTCTGGCAGTAAGTTTTGCCTCTGACTTTAATTAAAGTGTCTGGAAGTTCTCATATTTTGTCAGCTAACACAGACATCTCAGCTCTCTGCCACTGGGGGGGTCATGATGCACCATAGTACTTACATTAAAATGCATGTTGATAAAATTAAATTCTTGGCACCTGAAGTGCTCTCATAATTGCTTTATTTTTTTTCTTTCTAGGTTATTTTTACCAGAGTTTCAGCTTGGTATATCTCCAAAATCTCTATATTGTAGAAACAAATGGAGTAGTGCATGATGTTGTATGCTAGCTTAGATTGAATATAAACACTAACTGAGTTGGGTATATTATCAAGATCCTTTACCGTGACCTAGTCTCATAAATTCTTCCATCCTAGGCCAATTATACTCTGCCTGAGCTTATGACCAGCTTCCGCTCTTGGCCAGGCTCAATGCATATTACATGACTCCAAACAATTTCAGCTGGTTGTGTCATTTTTGCAGGTTGTGTCCCCAGGCAGATTCACATATTAAGCGTTCCATTGGATGAATGGACATTCAGCAGCCATTACCCGGTGCTTTAGTAGTGCCTCGGGATGGGAATTACAGCCAGAAATAAGGAAGGACATCCCCCACACTGCCAGCTGTTTGTTCAGTATGTGATTACAGCAGCACATGCTCCAGCTCACCATGCCAGTGCTAAAAGCTTTAGGCAGTTTCAATGGGTAAAAATCTTCACTGCATTGATAAAGGTAGGCAGAAAAGTAAAGAGAAAAATAGACTTAGATTGTACAACACATGTCTATTAACACTATATACATATTTGGATACATATATAATAAGAAGCCTGTTTACCATGCTGGATAAGTTGTATCCACACATGGTAAAGAGATAAGCCTCTTACAATGGACAATTTTTACCTAAAAGAAATTTTTTGGTCTTCTCCAAGTATGGTCCTGATTCTCAGACTTTCATATGCAACTGAATTTTCCACAGTCCCAAATAAAAATTATAGCATCAACTACAACATGAAAGATATACTCACTCATTCTACATCCAAAAGTCAAAAACAGCTACATTTACCATGCTCCAAAGGACGACTTTGTACCCTGATTAGATAGAAACTAATAAAACCAATGTAACTCTTTTTCACTTCTTATTCTTCTTTCATATAATATATCCTGAACATAGCCTCTTCACTAGTCAATGTTCCCAGTTATCAGCCCACTTTTCCTCTTCTCCACATCCACTGCTCCTCCATTTTCTTTCAGAAAATATCAGACCTAATTCATTACACTTCAGCAGTCTGAACAACAGATATAGCCATAGAAATTTTGGGCTCGAGGGACTGCTCCTCTTTGGGGAATTTACTTGACAATAACTGCCCAAAATGAGATGCTTTTGATGCTCTTACCAAGGAAATGGTAAATATCCTAAGCAATAGATAGACTATTTATTCTGATTTGAGCATATATTATATACACATGTAGCAAAATATCACATTGTATTCTCTATAATTACTTGTGATTGTTTAAGACATGGTGCTAAGAAATGAGTCTGAGGTTACGGGTACTTGTTAAATCACTAGAACTGTGCTCATAAATAAGCATCCAAATAACAAGACAAGGAGGTGTTATATAGTGAGAGAGTAGGTGGAGTTAAAGAGATGCCATGTAGCCACCAAAGGAGACAGATGCCCAGGAACCTTACCAGGAAACTATGAGCCTCGTGGTAAAATATAACAGGAATGGGTTAATTTAAGACTTAAGAGCTAGCTAGAAATATGCTTTAGCTGTTGGCCAAACAGTATTGCAATTAATACAGTTCCTGTATTAATTTGAGTCTGAGTAGCTGGGAAACAAACAGCTCTGCCTGCATCGCACAAAGGCCTGTATATAACTCTAGCTCCAAGACATCTTATGTTCTTTCTAACCTCCATGTTCACACTGTCACATACGTACACATATATACAAATGTTCATACACTTAGACACACACACATACCGAATAAATAATCTTTAGAAATGAAAAGATTGTCAACTCTCACCATTTCCATTATTTGATTCACTTAATCAATCTGATCAATAACTCACAGTGTGCACAATACAATATAGGCTATCTAAGTTTGCAGGTGTCTATTTGGATCGACTTAGTGAAATTGAGGCATTAATTTACTTTTTGAGGGAAAATATTAAACTTCAACCCATTTATGCAAACTTAATTCTTAATTCCCCATTTGACCATATGAAATATTAGGGAAGAAAATATGACTCATGAAGATCAGCTATTGATCAGCTAACCAACATAATCTACAGTAAAAAATTCAAAATGCACATATAAGAAACCAACAGGCAAAGTCCTCATAAATTCCAATATCAATGAAAATCATTTGGAGTACATTTCAAAAGAAATTATCTGTCACTCATAAAAATCAAAACATTTAGCTGTCACCAAAAATTCACAAGAAAAAGTGGAGTTGTCAGAATCTTTCAACAATTCTATCTACTTCAAATGAATATGGTCATTGCATTGCCTCTTAGCTTAGCAAGAGAAATACAAATAGAAACTATAATCACAATTTAGAGTCTTCTAATGTCTTAATTGTTCTCATTATCATATATGGATATGATCATATATTTTAGTAAACCTTAGAACAGTTTATATCAAATTAATATTCATGATACAAAGCAATAGTTGTAGTTGTATATATATTTCCATTAAATCATAGCCTGACAGTACCAGGTTTGTTTGATTGTCACTATGAAAAATGATATCTGCTTCTTATATCTTTATGAATATAATGAAATAAAAATATTCCCAGTAGTTAGCAATGTGGTAATATCGAAGTTGAGGTGCCTCTCCTATGGCTGTTCAGTATTTATAAAGTCAATTACATCTTTATTATTTTGGGATGGGTTGGCTCATACAATTAGTTAAGCATTTGGGAAAGAGAAGCAGGTGAATTCTTGGTATTTTCAAAACCATCCAGTCTGCATACTCAGCTCTGTGGTGGTTAGCAAAATATAGCATGTGATCTTAGTTCAAAGGACAATGCTACAGTTGTCAGCATTTGGGTTGTTAACAGATTTCTGATAAATTTGAGTCATTTCAGTTTATTAGTGTTTGCAGTGCATATCACATCACTGGAGTGGGAGGGTTCTTCTGTATTTCTGTGTTTTGATTGGTTAAATAGAAAGGATGCCTGGCCTATAAGATAGGATACAGCCCTTAGGTGGTCAGTGTAGACAGCACGGAAGGCGGTGAGAGAGAAAGGAAGTGGGAGAGTTGCCATGAGGCTCCCTCCACAGATGGATGCAGGTTAGACTTTTCCTGTAAGTTACTGCCTCATGGTGACATACAGACTTTTATAATGGGTTAGTTTATGATGTGAGGGTTAGCCAAGAAAAGGCTGGTGATGATGGGCCAGGCAGAGTTTAAATGAATATAATTGTTATGTGGTTATTTCGGGCATAAGCAAGCAATCAGCAGCTGATCAGGCCAGTGACTGAGGGCTGGGAGATGGGTGCTGGGAACACAACACACACCTCTCCCCCATTTACATCACAGTAGAAAAATCAGAGAGAAAAATAACTCTAGCTTGCCTATCACCATAAAACAAATAAAAACCATACACTAAATTGAGAGAAAGAGCACACTGAGAAATTTCTATATTCCATGGTTGAGAAATTGCAAAACTGGGATTTTAGAGAAATCAAACAGGGTTGAGATGGAATTCAGAAGGACTAGTACCATCCCTAGGAAGGTCAGAGTCAAAGTTCTATAGAAAAGCAACAAATTGCATCTTACTTTAGATAGGAATGGGACAGGGAAGAGAAACTTTCTTAAATTTAGTGCTTTTTTGTTTTTAACTCAAGTGACTCAAACAGGAACACCTGTTTTCTTTATACTTTGTGCTTCTGACATTGAATTATATTCTACTCTCCTTGAAATAAAAAAATACTTCTAAATCTACATATTTGATATCAGCCTGTATAGCAAGTCCTCCACATCAGTTGTAAGGAATCATCTCCTTTACTATCTCCTGTTGGCTATGACCTCCACAGGCAACATAGTCCGATTACATTCTTGAAGTAATCAGTTATCTCCATAATATCTAATTCCCCTCCTTTTGTTTTTCTTAGGTACTATCTATAAGACATAAGCAGACAAGTTTCCAGAACAAGGTTCTGCACATCTCATCATCACACTCCCACTACCAAAAATACTGGGACATAGGAGCACTGAAAATATTTGTCAAAAGTCAATAAAGCAATTTTAGAGGTGGATCAAATATTTTAAATGGTTATATGATTATTTATACATCAAAATCAATTATACACTTATTGGACAAAGGAGAACTTATTAAAGTAAAAATACATATTTTTATGCATGAGGTTACATTATAAAACTTTCATTTTGAGAAACAAATTTGCCATTTCATTTACTCATTCATGTCAATAACCCCAAACATTATTTTTTTAAATTCTTTCAGATTTGAGTATTCAGTGCTTCTCGGGGTCTTCAACTGGACAATGCAATTGAATTCTGCATATTTTAGTGATACTGTCAATAAGTAGTTTTTACAAGAGACAGAGTATATTTTAATATTTTATTGTAACATCAGAAATCATATGTGTTTTTGATTAGTATTCATTGTAGCTACAGACGAAATAAAATATTTAGAATATTAAATATGACAAAGTTTGAGATGTCTTTTGGTATCAATCTTTTTTAAAAAAATTAAAGATGAATCTTAAAAGCAGTCTTTCACACTATATTTTTTCATAGAATCAAAATAGAAGCAATGACAGCATGATTTTACTGCCCTTTATTGACCTAATAAGATCTATGTGCCTTATTCTTGCATTATATCAACCATCATAGTACATTTGCCTAAAAACGTAAAAGTTTTTACCAGTCATTTTTCATATGTCAGGATGAAGTGTGTTATTAAAAATATATAAGCTACTGCAAAATATTAACCTCCATATGTATTATAAACTCCAAAGCAATGTTTAGTAAAGTAACTAATATTAGTGTGTTATTAATTTATATATGGAATATTTTATAAGTAACCTTTCAACTGAAGCCAAATTGACATTTGGAAACATAAACCAATGAAATGTACCTTTATAACATAAATGGATGTCATATTTTTTGTTGCAAAATGAAACTGAACTTAAGGAAGTTAATTGTTAAGAATATGATTCTCCACTTAAATTAAATTATTATTTTAGTGTTGCCCCATATACCTTTCTTCCTTTCAGTTCCTCCAAGTTCCCTTCTGATCATTGTAACCTCAGATCAATAGACTCTTTTCTTTACCATTTTTATTTATTTTTTCCTTTTACTGAAAATATTTTTTTCTCATGTAATATATCCTGATTAGGGTTTCCCCTTCCCTCTTCTCCTGCCAGTTTCTCCACTCCTATTTCTTAATCCATATCCATTCCCTTTCTACCTGTCATCAGAAAACCAACAGGCCTCTATGGACAACAATAAAACATATAATAAATTAATATAATATAATATAGTATATACACTATAATCAGATAAAACAAAAACTAACACATTAGAGTTGGACAAAAACAAGCAAAGTAAGAGCCCAAGAGAAGGAGCAAGAAATGGAGACCTATTTGTTCCCACATTCAGAAATTTGATAAACACACACTGTTGGAAGCTGTAATATATATACATATATGACCTGGGGCAGAACTTTGAAGGCCCCACACAAGCTGTTCACTTTGTGAGTTTATGTGAGCTTTGATCATGTTTGGAGGATCTTGTTTGCTTGGTGTCTTCTGTCCTTTTTGACTTTTATACAGTTTCTGTCTTCTCTTCCATAGGGTTCCTTGAGTCCAGTGGGGAGGAATTTGATAGAGTTTCTGATTTAGGGCTGAGCGTTTCAATGTCTCTCACTCTCTACATACTATCTGGCTTTTCCCATCTATGGCAGAAGGAACCATCTCTGCTGTTTGTTGAATAAGTCAGTGAGTTATGAGTATAGCAGAGTGTCATTAAGAGTCATTTTACTGATGCCTTTAATGTACTATTATATATGTATATTGTTATAATGTATTATAATAGTAATATTTGATTTTACCCTAGATCCCTGGGCAATCTAGTTTCAGGGTCGTCATCACCAAAGCAGTGTCAGGTACAGTACTTTTCAAAGGAAGAGTTATTTACAACGTTGTTTTGTAACTAAACTGGTCATAAGGTAAGTATGTCTATGTTGAGCATTCTGCATGATTTAAAATACAGACTATATCAATTCTTATAAAATCAGAAATTAACAGAAGTGGCAAGGTTATAGGTAATTTATGTTCCATAGGTAATATAACCATGATACATCTGATGTAAATCATTACATGAATATTTAAATGATAAGGAGCAATCTTTGTGCAGTGTGATTGATAGAAATTTCTTCACACAGAAAGAGCTCAGTCGTAAAGGACAGTCAGTGTTTTCACTATAACCCATGAAAAGAATTCCAAGCAAAGAGGATATTTTTAGCCAATTCATAAGATAAATAAAGTACAGAAATGTTTGAGAATCAACTAATACTATAATTGTGTTAGAAAGGAAGGAGTTTTGAAGACAAAGGAAACAAAAGAAAGGCTCTGAGAGGAAACTACAGGTGTCCACAGGTAATTTTTATTAGCTTTTCTAATTTTGAAATTATAATATAATGACATTACGCCTTTCCATCTTCTCATTTCCTCCCTCCAATCATATAACCCTTATTGTTCTCTGTATAATGCATGACCAATTTTGTCTTAATAGCTTTTACATCCACTCATGAATATGCATAAACATATACAGTCCTAAATATATCAAAACAGTCTGCTCAGTTTATATTATGTTTTTCCTATATATGTTTTCATGACTGATTATTTTATATTTGGTGACGAATTGGTGTGTTCTTCTCTGCGGTAGACTCTTCCTTCAGCTGTCAGCATTTATTAGTTGTGTGTAGTACCTTGTGTAGGACTGAGGCCCCATGGTCTTCCCCCACCCACTTTAATTTGTCTCTTCTTGCCCTTGTTGAGCTCATGCTTAAGATTCATACTGGTGAGATTTTGTGGATGTAGATTCTGCTGTCACTAGGAGACACACTCTCACAGCCATCTCAGTGTCCCTTAGGTGTGGGAGTTGTCTTGTACATATGATCTCTTCTTGTGAATTTCTGGACGTTTCTGTCGTTTGTCAAGAGTCAGTTGATATGTGACAGAAAATAACCTGAATTTAATGAACATATTCCTTTTTCTTTATATCTA
>JAQHUG010000337.1:1957584-1967690 GCA_028555095.1 Dicrostonyx torquatus | reverse complement strand
GTGGGGATGGGGGTGGAGGTAGGGATTGGGGGAGGGGGTAGGTGAAAGGGAGGGTGTAGAAGGGAGAAAGGAAGAACCGGTGAGAGCCTAGGGTTGTGGGAGGGTGGAGATCGAGGAAGGGTGGATATTGGAGAAGGGAATAAGGTATCTACATTAACAGGAGTCATTCTAAGAAATCTTTTCTTTAGCCTCCTCATGTACATTATGGAGGAAGACCCACTGGTTCATTTTTGCACAATTTTTGTTCAACTGCCAAAGATAGAATCACCATACTTACTTTATATTCAATATAAATTGCTACATATAAATCACTGCTACTCTTTTCATTATTTAAGACATTTCATCCATTCTTATTCATTAATTTTTTTAAACAAATGGCTTTGAGGAAGATGAAAAGTACATTTTGTAGCAGCTTTTTAACTCTTTGATAAATGGAATTCTTCTCATTGGGACCAATGGAAGTAAGGTGTGGACTCCCTTATCATCCAACCCTTCTCTCTCCCACCTAACATAAGCCAAGTTCAAAAAACCTGTAGGAGAAATACACACAATATCCAAATCAAGTATATCTGCTCCTATACTTGCATACACACATTTATATATAAATACAACTTCTTCCATCTTTGCAATCCTACTGGTATGTTTCTTTTCAGGGATGCACTTGATATTGGATAACAAACTGTTGTGCTCTTCTCCAAGGAGGACTATTTCCCCCACTCTCAACATTACTTAATTGCCTGTAGTTCTTTGTGAAGATCTTTCTTCTGTCCACTATTATAAGTCTCTTGTTCTTCCCTTTGCTAAATTCATGTTTAGACTGTCATACTGGTAAGCCTTCATGGGTGTAGCTTCTGCTATGATGAGACAGAAAGTCACAGCAAATTCCCTGATCTGTTGGTTGGGCACCAATTTTTTGGAGGAGGTCACTTGTTTGTCCTCGGCTGTCCAGACCACAAAATAATCACTCAGAAACTATATAATTTTCAAAGCTGTTTGGCCAACAGCTTAAGCATATTTCTAGCTAGTTCCATCAATCTGCATAATGTCACATACGCAGTGGCTTATTGGTAAGGTTTCAATTCATCTGTCTCCAATTGCATCTACATGGTGTCTCACTAACTTAGTCTTTTTTCTCCCAGCATTCAGTTTAGTTTTCCCACGTAGCTCTACTCTGCCCTATCACAGGCCAAAGCAGCTTCTTTGTTCATTAACCAATAAAAGCAACACCTATACAGAAGGTCCTCCCACAGCATCAATCTGTTGATTCTTACTATTCTTTTTCCCCCTCTTTTTTTCCCAATATACCTAGAGCTTTCGATGAGGGGAAATGTTGTGCAGGTATATCCATTGGTTCAGGGATTTACAACTTTTTAATTTAGATTGTTTGTGGTGTTCTATAATGATCTCAATCTGTTATAATAACAAGGTTCATTGACGAGGGGTGAGGACTATATATATTATTAATGATGAGACAAAATCTGAATGCTTTTACTCCTTAAAATTTCCCTTCACATTTCTGTTCTATGAACTTCTAGATTCCTTCAGTGCAGGTTAAAGGTAGGCTAATGATTTTTCAAGCTTTATTTTATATTTACAAAGTCCCACACACAATCCCATGATTTTCTGGAACTTGTAACTTTCTTTTATATATAGAGAGAATATCTTTATATGCCACTGTATAGCTATATTATGTTAAACAGGGAGCAATCATTGTTGCTATTCTGAAGTTCAAATATCCACACAACTACCTTTATAGGTGCTTGGTAGCCTAACATTAAATTTTGCTTCTTGTTAACCTATTGCCTGTCAAATTTGATCAAGCTGTCTAACACTGCTCTTTGTGATACTGGGTCTGACCCTGTGCCAGCTACATTTCTATTTGGCTGGCTTGTTTTCTGTTATGTTCTAACAGGAAAGACACTAGAGGGACATATGAAGTAAAGTAGCAGGATGTAATACTAACTCTCTGTTCATTTAGGTATCCTTAGACAAGTATCATATCAAATACTCACAAAGAAGTAACAGCAGCAGTAGCAACAACAACCATGCTCCATCCTCCAAGGTATAAATACAGGCTGTTTCCTTGAACTAGCAGTTATTCCTTTGTTTTGTTGCATATTTAAACTTTCATACCTACATTTCTACATTTCCTAGGGTAGGCATATTATTGTTGAAACCCACAATATTTTTTTCCGATTTTCCTATTAGAATTT
Organism: Dicrostonyx torquatus; assembly: GCA_028555095.1. Classification (NCBI taxonomy): domain Eukaryota; kingdom Metazoa; phylum Chordata; class Mammalia; order Rodentia; family Cricetidae; genus Dicrostonyx; species Dicrostonyx torquatus. The sequence goes on along the minus strand of JAQHUG010000337.1, from coordinate 1,965,477 downwards.
TGCTGAAAAAAAGATTAAAAATTTGAGTTTGCAAACATTTATTAGTTCAAAATTTTCTGACTGGAGTAAAGTTTCTTTTCAAAGTAGGGATGATTTGAATTTAAAAATTCAGTTGTTTTAAGGTAGAGAGGCTACATGCTGAATGTCTATTGATAGCTGGCATGGTGGTAGGAGTTTTTAGGAGCTTTGTGCATGAAGAAACTGGAACGATAGAGTGTTTTTGTACTTTATATGTACAGAAACTAAGCATAAGAGGATAAGTAGCTTCCAAATCAGAAAGCATGTGGCAAAATGAGGTTGGAAGTTCAGTTCTTTCTAATTCCAAGCTATGCTATTCTGTATCCCAATAAAGAGAGTATTAGGAGATAAAGACAGAACATTGGGTGTGATGAGTAGCGCTGTCACAAAAACAAAAAGAGTTGTCAGAATAAAGAGACATATCACCCCAAAGTGCCTTTTAGTGATATTAATGGTAGGTCTGTAAGAAATAATGGATACCAATGATCTTCAGGTTGAAGGTAAGTTTTAAAAGTTTATTTATATCTCCAAGTTTTATGAAACACAGCATGAAACAGTCACAGTTTTCATACATCAATTACAGCTCTATATTTTTCATAGATTTTTGTCTCTAAAACAGTAAATATTTATAACAAATTTAGGGAAAGCAAAGAATTTAGCAGAGAATCCTGTTACAACAGAAACTGGAAATACAAGAAGACCACTTGGGGTTAAAGGTGCACGCTTTACTTATGGCACTTTTCTGAGATACTTTAAAGAAGCAAAAACATCTTAATATCATTTAGCTCTTTATATAACAAATTCATGTTCCTTTGTTAAAGACAATAAAGTAGAAATAATTAATTTAATTTGTAATGTTTTCTCCAGCAATGTAAAGACCAGAATCTATTTTTGATTAGAAGAACTGAAGAAAGGAAAGGAGGGACCTAATTTGTAATCTGAATTCAGTGAATGAGGGTAAATTTGATAATTGTCATAGTAACAATAGGAAACTTTCAAGGATAAGACATAAAAAAATGACTTTATAAAATACATAATAATAATATTGGAAAATGTGAAATCAGAGGATGACATTGATTCACAGCTATTGAGATACTTAGAAATTTGCTTGCTCCTTTCACTATTTGTTCACAGATATATGTAATGCCAGGAATTTATGTTTAGTTGGTTTGATTCATGTTCCTCATAGTGAGTTTTCTAGAGTACTGACAAGACTATTCTTATACATCTTTACTATTGTGACCATATTTGACCTCTTTCTAAGAGATAATGAATTGTGAACTCTCCTGAGGCACTCTGAATAGGTAACTAATACCAAATCCTTGGTCTAAAGAATTAAACCACTCACCTTTCACAACAACTCAAATTTTGTCTCATTGATGAATTTGTTTAAATTTGCTAGTCACTCAGTGTCCAATAGCACTTTATCAAAGTCCCTTGGATAAACATAGTTATTCCTTGACTATCTCCACATATGCAAGAATTTATCCAGGTTTATCATGATCATTTTTCAAATTTGCCTAAAATGGTACAATGAATTGCAACCTAATATAGAATGTTCTCTCCTATGGAAAATATTTGTGATGAAATTAAGAGAAATTTTAATTAATGAAATACATAAATATTATCAACTATTAGAAAACAAAGAGGATAAATTCTACTGCTAATTAAATATGAAGTCAAATATACAGGGGACTGGATAGTCAAAAAACGCAGAAAACAATTACTCTAAATGCAATAATTTTATTGTTTTATATTTTTTTAAAAAAGAAAAAAACTATCCTTTTTCATTTAACATACCAATCTCAGTTCCCACTCTCCCCTTCGTACCATTCCCTACACCTTACTCCATCATTCCACCCACCACCCACTCCTCAGAGAAGGTAAGGCACACACATTGCTTTGAGGAAGGACCATGGTCCTCCCAATTATATCTAGTCTGAGCAAGGTGTCCATCCAAAAAGAATGGGTTCCAAAAAGCCAGTACAAGCAGTAGGGATAACCTGGTGCCAGTGTCAGTGGTTTTGCAGTGTGCCCTAGCCATCCACTGACATCCAAATTCAGAGGGTCTAGTTTTGACCTATGCTGTTTCCTTCCCTGTCTGGCTGGAGTTAGCGCACTCCCATTAGCTCAGGTAAGTTGTTTCAGTGGGTGTCCCCATCATAGTCTGGACCTCTTTGATTATATTCTCACTCTTCCCACTCTTCAACTGGAATTTGAGAGCTCAGTCCAGTGCTCTGCTGTGGGTCTCTGCCTCTATTTCCATCAGTTGCTGGATTAAGGTTTTGTGGTGACATTTAAGATAGCCATCAATCTGATTACAGGGCAAGGTCAGTTCAGGCTCATCAATGAGACCCCATAAAATACAAATCCCACTATGCCTCCAAACTCTCCTATGCCTTGCAACCTCAGAACTCCAAAACACAAGCTTCTACTATACAGAGAGGACCAAGAGGTGAGTGATCACCCACCCAGCAGGGCACTCCACTCTCTAGGCCCTCTGTATTGGCCAAAATCATGGGCCCCTATCCCACCTGCCTCATCTTCTCGCCAGCACGCAAGCTTCCAGCAAGTAGGCTGCTCCAATACCCCCACCCCATTGATGGAACCCTGTAAGCTATAATTTCTACTCTGCCCCCAAATCCTTCTATCCTCCACAACCTCACAGGAACTCAAAAGCACATACTGTGACTGCACAAAGTGGACCCAAAGAACAAACCAAGAGAGTAGACCAAAAGAGCAGTCTAAGAGAGTGAATCGAGGCACAGGCCATGAGAGACCTCAGCGCCTCCCTGAGATATAGTGACAGTACAGAGCAGATCAAAAACATTTCCCAAAGACACAGACAGCAACTGCCAGGATTGTATCAAGAGGCAAAGACACTACTGACACCAATTAGAGGAAGAGATGAGTAAGTGCTAATGCAAATATTCATTCAAAAACCTAAAAAGCAACATGGTCACACCAGAATTCAATGGTCATACAACAGGAGACTTGATCATCTTAACTTAGAAGAAGCCAAAGAACATGATTTTAAAGGCAACTTTATGAGGATGATGGAGAACTTAAAAGAGGAAATGAAAGGTTCTTTAAATAGAAATGGATGGAATAAACGGGAAGAAAACAAGAAATCCAAGAAAACCAAGAAAAAACAATGAAACAGGTGAATCAAACAGTTCAAGACTTGTAGACTGAAATAGAAGCAATAAATAAAACACAAACCTAGAGGATTCTGGAAATGGAAAATCTGGGTAAATGAATGGGAACTACAGAGGTAAGTGTAACCAACACAATACAAGAGATAGAAGAGGTAATCTAAGGTATTGAAGATACTATAGAAATAGATTCATCAGTCAAAGAAAACATTAAATCTAACAAATTCTAAAAATAAAACATCCCAGAAATCCTGGACACCATGAAAGGCCAAACGTAAGAATAATAGGGATAGAAGAAGGAGAAAAACTCCATCTCAAAGTCACAGAATATATATTCAACAAAATTATAGTAGAAAACTTTCCCAACTTAAATAAGGACATCCATAAGAAGGTACAAGAAGCTTACAGAACACCAAGTAGACTGGATCAAAGAAAAAGTCCCCTTACCATATAATTAAAAGACAAAAATAAAGAATAAAGAAAGAATATTAAGAGCTGCAAAGGAAAGATACAAAGGCAGATCTATCAGAACTATACCCAACTTTTCAATGGAAACCATGAAAGCCAGAAGGTCCTGGACAGATTGCTGCAGACACTTAAGAGACCCTGGATGCAAGGCCAGACAACTATAACCAGCAAATATTTCAAACACCAGTGATGGATAAAACAAGATATTCCATGACAAAACCAGATTTAAAAAAATGCCTATCCACAAATCCAGCCCTACAGAAAGTACTAGAAAGAAAACTCTAAGCCAAGGAAGCTAATTGCACCCATAAAAGCACAGGCAACAGATAACCTCACACCAGCAAACCTCAAAGAAGGAAAACACATAAATACCATCACCAAAAATGTTTATTGTTTTAAAATATACTTATTAAATCATTGATGATTTATAATAAATTAAGCACCTTGGGTATTCAATCATGTATTTTAACTATCTGTAACCCTAAGTTTTAACAATTATATATGAAGGATAAAAATGAAGATATGAATATAAAAATGTAGTAATATATTTGTTGTGCATCTCTCTTTTTGAGTGAGTAGTGTGATTCAATGAGAGATGGAGATAAACGTTCTTTGGATGAGCAAGGTGCACTTAGCAGCATCTGAAGCATGACTGAGAAGTGATTTTTATGCAAAAATCTCTTGGACAAAGATCTGTAAATTCAGAGGTAAGTGGGCCAGCATATATTGTGCCTTTCTGTGATTGTGAAAGAAGACTTCTGCACCTCAATGAGAAAAGTTTTATTTGGCTTACCTATTCAGATCACAGTCTATCATTAAGAGATTGGGGTAGAAACTTGGATCACAAATCATAGACGAAGACAGTTGCTACCTTGCTCCCTGGCTCACACTCTGGTAGTTTTCTTATATAATTTAGGATCTGTTTCCCTGTGAATGATACCAAACAACAAGGTCTGGCCCTCCTATATAAATTAACAAGCACGACAGTCATGCACAGGTATACCCATGGGCCAATTTGATCTGAGAAATCTCTCACTTAAGGCACTGTTCTCAGGTTACTCCAGACTAGTTGTTCTCAACTTTCCTGACACTCCAAATGTTCACTACTGTTCCTCGTGTTGTGATATCACACAATTGTAAAATTATGTTTGTTGTAACATCATAACTGTTATTGGCTACTTTTATGAATCATATTGTAAAAATATGTGCTTCTGATGGTCTTAGTAGACCCCTATGAAAGAGACATTTACCCCTAAAGGGGTTGTGATTTACAGGTTGGAAACTACTGCTCTAGACTGTGGGAACTTGACAGTTATAGCTTATTAAAACAAGAAGCATTGCAACAAACCAGAAAATACTTAAAAGCGTACATGTGCTTGTATGACTTTTTCCAAAACTTTCTTCTAAGTTTTCTATCAACAGTGGTAAAACCATAAGGTCACAGCTCTAATTACTCCAGGTAAGTAGCATATCTCAACTAGGACACGTTTGGTGATGTTTTCCCAGCTAATCCCTCTTCAAGTTTGGGTCTGTAGCCATATTTGCATATCTTATCAGTGCTTCCTCTTTTCTTAAAAACATAAACTACGCAGTTAATCAATCATCAATGGGTTTGGTAAGGAACATCTTTGTTGAAATTAATAAATAGAACAATTTTTAATTGTGGGTGTTCAACTCTATTGCTATTAAACCATGTTATTTAAATATCTGTGCCACTAAGTGTTAATGATTACATACCTCCTCCATCTGAAAATGAAAATGTGGCTGTATATTGGCCATGCATCTCTCCTGAAAAAGTAGTGTGAGTGAATTAGAGAACAATATAAAATACTCTCTTTGGGATCCAAGCATTCTTACTCAATTCGCCACACATGTAGATATACAGGACTGTGTATTTACTTCACAATTCAAAAGATATTGTGACAGCACACCAAGAAAAATCACCTTCGCTATTAATTTGATGAATACTGCTATGACTTTTGTGCCCACTGAATAGAAATTTGACAATATTACACTTGTTATCAGTTTAGACTCTTAAAACTCCAAAGCTGATTTTACCTCTGAAATATTTTTTGCATTCACTGAGTATCTTATGTCATTTGGCTTCTTAATTTGCAGTTGACAAATGTGCTTTATTAATTGTGCTATGCTTATAACAATAAAGGTGAGTAAAAGAGAAACCGACAATATTTGTTTGATACATGACTATATCTAAGAGGTTATGATGTGATTAATCATTTATGTTCACTCGATCTTTTACTCAAAATTTTGAGTAGTTTATATAAAATTTAAGAACTGAAATTTCTTCCTGAAAGGAGCAGCATGATATTGTAAGACAAGACAAAAACAGAGGTAGAAGCAGCAAGTATTAGCTGCAGTCATGTGGTCATTATTATCCACTCCAAGATTCAGGAAAATCATCTACCCAACACTAGAAAATCAATAGTACCTAAGCTGTGTCCATAGTGATGTTTGAAGATATCATCTACAATGTATTTGTTTTAACAGAGAATGCAAAATATCTTCACAGTGGCTTTATATGGGGAATGCTTTATTCAAATCCTTGTGTGGAGTTTGATTTGACCACATTGCTACGTTCAAGTCAATTATATGAGCATAAGAACCATATTAAGATTTATGCAAAACATTTTTCCACAATGTAAAATCATCTTTTCTTTTTGTTTCCTATTGACTTGAAAATAGTGATGCAAGATATTGCTCTAGTAGTAATTTTAGATCATATTAAGACTCCTGAGAAGCATGACAATTCAACACAGTCTCTAAATATACTAGTTCCAGGTCCCCCATATGTTTAACAAATAGAAACTTGTTTAATTTTTTTTTTTACTTTCTTTCTTTGTTATGGTGTACACCAGAATTATTAAACTATAGTTTGGGACTCCCTCCTAACTAGATAAATGGTTTTGAATCAAGTCATAAACTTCAGATGACTGAGGCACTCAGTTCACTAAAATATTTATGCCTGGCTTTAAACATTCTATAAAAATACCAACATCAGTTCCCAGAACTCTTCTAACATTGTAAAGGTTTACACGCAGTTTCTTTGGGATACTTTAAGTAAACTTTTTTTTGTAACTACCTGAGTTGCTTAATTCTCACAGGAGATACAAGACAAGGTCAATCATCGTAATATATCAGAGTGCACTACCAAGTTACCACTGTGGGATGAAATAGCCAGAATACACACAACAGTTTAAGGCTGATATATTATACTCACACACTGACTGAATTCCAAGATAATCACACGTTCTGAAATTCATCCCTTGTTTAAAAAAGAATTGTAAATGCAAAAGTTGCAGTAATTAAACAAACTTCTCAGTCAAAAATATAATTGAGATCTTTGTCCTATAAAGAAATTAAGTCATATTCATTATTTGAATTTTGAGTCATTTATATGAATAAAGATATGGAATCTATTGTTTTATACTTAAAGTATGTTTTCCTGGGTAAATTCATGTTATAATCATTTATGTGTCCCTAGCATGTTTGTGCAGCAGGAAACAATTTCAAGACAAATATGTAAAATATATGTTAATATCAACTTTTAAATAAATTTGAAAATGGAAAATGATTAATATATTATCTCTATATATTAATTTATATATTTATGGCTTATTTCTTATAGTAGTCTGCTACATCTGAGTATTTGTATCTTTCAAAATCTGATAAACAAATTGGTCAGATTTGTCCATAGAGGCAACTAATACATAAGGCACTAGATGAGGGACTGAAACCTTTGGTTCTAATACCAGCTTTGCCATCTGCCAGCTGTACAACCTCAAGCAAGCTTTCAAACTTTAGATATATTGGCTTTCCTCTTTGAAAAAAGAATTTTGCCTACATCACAGGAAAATATGAGATGCAAATATGGTCATTTGTATCAAAGCACTTTACCTTCCAATCTCATGGGAAATTTAAGTTATTAATATTGGTACTCTGTTGCCATATATTATTTGTGAATCACTGGAGAGAGATCATAAGCAAATGTTGCAGAAAGGATTCTCCAGCTCATCTTTACATCATCGTAGAAGCTGTATTTTCTCAGCAATATCTGATCCTATGGGTGTTTTGTTCGCATGTCTCTGAGCTGTCTTTTATTTATTTATTTATTTATTTATTTATTTATTTATTTATTTATTTTGATTTTTCGACACAGGGTTTCTCTGTAGCTTTGGAGCCTGTCCTGGAACTAGCTCTTGTAGACCAGGCTGGTCTCGAACTCACAGAGATC
>JAQHUG010000337.1:1929997-1948141 GCA_028555095.1 Dicrostonyx torquatus | reverse complement strand
AGCTACAAACATGAACAGGTCAATACCGTCATTTTAGTATGGAAATTAACAACAAACACACAATTTGTCAAATCACAATTCTCTTAAATCTCTTTTAATCAAAAGTCAAGAAGTTTCTGTGGTGGATGAGCTGAGTTTTTTTTCCCCCCTACAGCCTAATTGCATTGCTACTTTTAACTCTCAAAGATAAGGTCGAACTGTCCCAGTCGCAGAGTAACAGCAAAAACTTTTATGCCCTTCTTCTTCATCTCTAAAGAGTAGGCCCCATTGCTTTAACAAGTCTCTTTACCCAGAGGGAATGTTCTCTGAGGTCTCACTTCTCAGGTCCTTCATTTCAACAGCAGAGTGAACACCATACTGGAAGAAATGAGTTATGCATCCCAAAATGTAGTATGGAAAAACAGCCATCTATTCAATGAGCATTCTTGGCCTGTTTCCAAAGTACATAGGACTCATTAAGGTCTGGAGGTTTGTGTGTGCAGCTGAGCCACAAAGAGCTGGGAATTGTCAACCATCACCACGATCTTCCTTTTTTTTCTCAGACTGCAGCATGATGACATAAGAGAGTCAGGAATGTGGGTTCAGCAGTGTCCAATTTTTCTGTGGGGGCACCAGTGGCTACAATGTCTTCAAAGCTGGCATCCTTCTGCTGCACACACCAGACCAGACATTCTGTGAAGCATCACACCTCTTTCTCGTCCTGTGAAAAAACACAGACATGCCCTCGACCCCATATTAAAACAGGATCGGGTCATTTCCATTACCCAGTGCAAGGGTCTTTCCATTTTACTTTAGTAAAGTGATTCTGTTGTCATCATACTAAAATCAATCCATGGTAGATTGCTCAAGGGTATCAACACTCAAAAAGTTTAAAGTAAAAAGGTCATGATTTAAAGCATTAGGTCATGACTGAGGGTAAAATTTCTCCATGTTTATCTTTTGAAGTTGTATTTTCAAGAAGACATAGGCATGCTGGAGGATTAGAAGGAATGCCTGTTTTATGTTCCATATTTCATTGGGAACACAATTGTTGAAATGTTATACTAACATATATGGGCCCATTATCTATCTTTATAATTTTAGGGATTCCCATATATTAAAAACACTTTAAGAAATGTGTTATCACATGCTTACTGTGTTCTCCAGTCTATGCAGAAAACACTAAGGAACCTGAATATGTATTGATTGTCAGATGTACACACCTTAGTTTGCTGCATTTTGCTATATAAGTAACATCAATAAAAGATAAGGAAGAAGGTCTCGGGCATTCACTCCCTGAGGTAAATATTGTGAGTATATATCACACTGCTTAACAATCTGGCAAGCAATTTCTCTCATCAATCCAAATCGTTTTCTTAAACTTTTACTATTTTGATGATGTAAAGCATGTGATCACTAAGCAAGCACAACCTGAGATAAAGCGATTAATTGAGCATCTTTGTCAGCTAAAGCATTACCTTCAGCCAATGGACCAGGAAGATTTGAATATGCTCTAATGTGACCCACAAAGCTTAGCAATTTTCTCTCATGAATGACATCTTGAATTTGCTGGAGCAGCATTTTATCTTGATCGCAATTTTTCAATAATCATTATTTTGAAATAACCAATCATCTGTTTCTTGGTAAAAGGCACATTGATCACATTAAGTTCCCTACCAAAATAGCACCTAGATTCCATCTGGCATTTTTGTAACTTTAGAAAATCGAAGTTAGTAAGCAGTCTTCTAATCCAAGCTCCAAATGTCACTAGCTCACAGGTAGTAATTTGATCATTTATATTTTTGTAGGATGCTTGTCTGGATGATGTGCTGTGTCCCTGCTACTTGGCTGTGCTGTTAGAGTCTGGGACCCAGTAGGCACTGGTCCTTCAGTACCTGCTGTGCCTGGGTGGGGAGCATCCTATGCTCTCTACGACCTGGCTGCCCCACCAGAGACCAGCGATGTCAGCAGCTGACAAACTTAACTGGAGTACAGGCTCCCCGGTCTCCGCGATTGACACAGCTCTGAGACTGTCTACAGGTTTGGCTGGGTGGAAACTTAGATGGGAAGAGCCTTCTTAAATCGTGTAATAACAATATTAGGAGAATTCCTGCACCCTCTGCTCTGCTTAAAGCTATTGATCTACCCCTCCCTACATTCTTCTTGCCTCATGGGCCATGTAGTCTCTAGCCATTCCCCAACGATGGGCTCTGGGTACAGGCCATGGGAGGCATAGCCATTCAGTTTCCTGTCTCCTGCATTTCTTGGCTCTGAGATATTCAGCCAGCTACAGCACATGCACAAGGGTATAGGTAGCACCACTTAGAGCCATTGTGGGGCCACATGTCCTTGCTCCCTTTGTTCCTCTGCCTACTCAGCAGTTACAAACCATAACACTGAGTGTTCACTGTGAGCAAAGGCAGGGCTGTACTTCGGCTTCTCCCAGTCCTGGAGTTTCCCAATACAGAGTCAGCTGTACCTTCAGCATGAGGAACGGAGCAAAATATTTACACGATCTACAAACTCTAAAATCTTTTGCATTTGATTCTACTCCACCCTCAGCTCCTCAGGTTATCAAAATACAGCCAAGTAAATGTAGAAACAGTTGTCTTCTCTTTTCCTTTCCCAAATATAATTATGTACAATTTTTATTTACAGATTTTTTTTACTCCAATATTACCCCCAGCTTTTCTACTTTTATTTAGTATTTATCTGAGCACTCATTTGTTTACCTCTACACCTGGGGTGTGATATTCATGCACAGTGTTCATCACTTTTTCCACCTGTACCAATAGCCCCAAATTGGGTGCCTCATGTCAGGACCACACATTGTGGCAACATCTGTCAGAGTTCAGCCTTGCTAAGGTTAATACCTTCCAGGGTAGGGGTATGTGGATTAGAAAAATTAGGTAGGAGGAATAGAGATATGAAAGAAATACAGAGACATAGGATAGAACTGGGAGGGCAATCCAGTGAATGAATGCTGAAGATAACCAAATTTATTTCTCATATGTTTATGTAGCACTAGTAATAAAACTCCAGAGACAGATATTGGGGTTCAAGCTGAAGAGTAGAAAAGCAAAAACAGCCAAGACACTAGAGAAGTGTTACGTTAACCAAGACAGGACAATTGCAGACTGAACCCTGAGTCTCTATCTCCTCACATTTTATATGCTCTAAAAGTGTGTGGCTCCCTGGTACTGGGATTAAAGGTATAAGCCACCACCAGCTGGATCTCTTTCTTTTTTGATCTTGTGTGGCCCTGGTATAGGAGTTACTTCTATTTGTGCATTGCTTTTATTAGTTAATGAATAAAGAATCTGCCTTAGCTTAGTTGATAGGACAGAACTTAGGTAGGTGGAGAAGACAGAACTGAATGCTGGGAGGAGGAAGGGTAGAGTCAGAGAGCTGCCATGGAGCTGCCAGAGTCAGCCATGCTAAATCTTTCCCCGTAAGCCACTGCCATGTGGCTATATACAGATTAATAGAAATGGGTCAAATTAAGATATGAGAGTTAGCAAATAAGAGGCAAGAGCTCATCGGCCAAGCAGTAATTTAATCAGTTCAAGTACAGTTTCTGTGTCTTTATTTCGGGGATAAGTTAGCTGGGCAGCCAGGACAAACAAGCAGCCTCCCTGCAACATAGCCTTGGGTGACCTTGAGCTTACAGAGATCCATCTGCCCCTGTCTTCCAAATCTTGATTTTAAAGATGTGTGACACTACTGTCTGGTCACTAGAGGCTTAACTTTGTCCTCTGATATGCAGGAAAGCTTTATTTATTAAAACATAAATAAAATATCACTATATGTTTACATACTCAATCCCAAAAGGAAAGAAAGAAGGCAAAAGACTGCTTTAACAGGACCCAAAGAATAAAACAATTACTTGCCAATACTTAAATCATCAAGCTAATATATCATTAATTAGGTTTTCTGTTGTTTGGCCAGGACATGTAATGACTTCATCTTAGACAAACATTTTGTGGGCAGCCACTCCTTGGGCCAAACCTTCTTTCATATCCTTGAAGGAGCAGGAATAGCCTTGAATTCTCTGACCTTTGTTCAGGGTAGAATGATCTACCTCTGTGGGCCATCTCAAAACCCAAAACACCATGTAACCACACCCTAGATAAAGATATCCTGTTTGTAGCCACTCCTTAAGTCAGACATCTTGTCAACAACTTTGAAAGAGCAAGAGTAGGCTTCAGTTCTCTGACCTCCAATCAAGATGAAGCAACTTGTTTCTCAGTTACACAAAGCTATATGTGTAACTGAGAGAAAAACAAGGAGAGAGAGATATAAATGAAAAACACATTGTGTGAAATAAAATAGTACCTGTAGCTTTACTCAGCATCACTTGTTCTACATTTTGGTTTACAGTGCCATGCTAATTTCTTTTACCTGAGTCTGTTATTTACAGTAAGTAAAATTGGGGTTCTTGAGGAAACAGGTGTTTAATTCATTATTCACCCAACCTCTTCAAATAACTTGTCCCAAACTTTTTGTAAATTTCCTACAATTTGATTCCTACCCCACATCTCTGAAAACGAGGCTGTAGAACAAATGCCTGTATAAAGGATTTAAACCTCAACAAAAACTGTTTGCTGCTTTGATGGCACATGGGTAGTTATAGATAAAGAAGCATGAAAAGGACCACCATTGTGTTTGAACTCTCCTTCTACAGTGGACCTCATGGTTGCATATTTCCAATTAGTTGTAATCTTTTCTAAACCCTGGAGACTCCCAGGCCTGTCCAAACCTGCTAATTAGGAGTCCATCAGTATTCCTTACTGCGCTTTTGTAGTGTTTGCTCTGAATGAGGATTTTGTGCTAAATTATCTCTTGTAAGTAAATAATTGTTATTGAACGTGGTATTGGTAATTTTTTTTAATTTCTGAATACTGATGAACACCAAAACATGTACTTTCACTGAAAATAATGTATCATCAGCCTGATGTATAGAAAGGAGCACAAATCTAGGTAAAAACACAGGAAATCTAATTGCCAACTGAATTCTGTAATTATGGCTTCCTTAAACTCTAAAAATCTCAGTTTTCTTATTGGTAAAATGCAGTAGTTGAACTTACATTAACTTGTAAGTGGGGAACTCTAAATTCACTAGTGGTGTATATAGGTATTTTGAATGGTTTGGAGGTTATGAGAACCAGCCTAGCACAAAAGGACACTTAAGTAGCCATATGAGACTTTACTTATAACACCATATAGCACCATTTAAACACAATATTTTTCATTAGCATTATTACAAATTTACACCAAATAAATACACAAAAATTATATCTAGGAACTTATTCTGGAAAAAAATTATTGTCCAAGAAGAGTATTGTTTCCATGTAATTTTTATAAAGATTGACAAGATGAAACTTGTGGTAAAAAAGAAAAAAAGTTAGTATATGAACCTATTTTTTGTATTTAATTTAAATTTAATACACATTTAAACATGTATATTATGAAATGACATTGGTTGTACTATGTAAAACAGGTTTACAACAGTTTTATACAATCTACTGTAATACAATAAAATAAAATTTTTGGCATAGCACGGTCAGTTTGGTAAGCCATCACTTACCCACCAAATCTACTGTTACATGTAGCCTAAAATCTATCTGTAAACAAAATACCATGACATGAGCAAAAAAAAATAAAATGTTAAGGAAAGAAGTGAGACTCTAATCCATATAACTTAAGAGAATTTTGACTTATTTAAAGCACAATTCTCTAAAAAATTATTACAAAATGTATAAATTACCTATGTCCACAAAATCTGTGTTATCTTTTTACTAATATTCTGAAAGAATCAAGTCAACCTGAAGGGTTGTAGAGCCAAATGTCTATCAAGCTGAACAATTGAATTTAGCACCTATTTGATTTTTCTGTTCTTATTGACAAGAATTGCAAGCAACACTGATCACGTGACAAAGATATTAAAATTTAAGTCTCTGATTGGATGGCTTATATGTAGGAGGGTCTTTCTTTATTTCTGCTGTTTTCATTGGTTAATAAAGAAGCTGCCTTGGCCTGTAAGATAGGACACAGCCCTTAGGTGGGTGGAGTAGACAGAACAGAGTTCGGGGAAGAAAGGAAGTATGCAAGACGCCATGATGCTCCCGCCGGAGATGGATGCAGATAAGACTTTTCCTGGTAAGTCACCACCTCATGGTGATAGACAAATTATTAGGAATGGGTTAGTTTATGATGTGAGGGCTAGCCAAGAAGAGGCTAGTGATAATGGGCCAGGCAGAGTTTAAATGAATACAGTCTGTGTGTAATTATTTTGGGCATAAGCAAGCAGCCGCGACTGGGAACCAGGTGCTGGGAACAAACGGCCGCACTCTACTCAGTTGCTGGGAACACAACCTGCACCCCCTTTTGCAACAGTATATTTGTAGAGTGTAAAATTAATCTTTTTGGCATAAGAAAACTGTATAATGAATTACCTTTAGCAGTTGGTGGTAAGTCTGTCACAGGTGGTGGCTTGATGCCATTCCCTCTATCTTTCTATATAACAGCATACCTCAGACTGGATGATTCAAGTAACAAAAATTGTCTCTCAGAGTTCTAGATGTAGGACACTGGAGGATCATTGCTCCAGCATGGTGGGCTATTTTCTCCACTGTAGTCACTTTTTGTTATGTGTTCTCACATAGCCTTTACTTGCTATTGCTTACAGGACAAAAGGGAATATGTTATTTACTTTATTTTCTTATAAAGGCCTCAGACCTATTGTGTTTAGGCCCTAACCCTTTGTTTGCTTTGACACAAACTAGAGTCAATGGTGAGAGGGAGCATAATCAGGTGTACTGTGCCTTTGTTTGTGCGGCATTTTCTGAATTTCTAGTTGTTACAAGAGGGCACACCCCACTGTAGGCAGGGCCACCCCTGGAAGGTGATCTGGGACTTACAAAATAAGGTAGTTGATCTGATCCTAGGGCAAGTCAGGAGCACTAGCTCTCTGTGTGCTCGACTTCACTTCCTCCTTCAAGGTGCCTGGCTCCAGATTACTGCTTCAGCATCTCTGGATTATGAACTATAAGCTGTCAACAAAATAAATGCCCTTTTCCTTAAGTCACTTTTGGTAAGGATCTTATAAAAGAAATAAGTTTAACTAAAACAACTTTAAAGGTTTTTGTAATAGTTCAATTAAACTTATTCAGAAGTAAAATTAAATAAGAGGATATTCTAGCTTGCTTCCTGATTTCTTTGATAAGATCCTAACCAAAAGTAATGTAACATAGTGGATACTGAACTAGAATCTATGCTCTCCACACCTTCAGATCATAGTGACTTCATAGCAAACTTTAACAGATGAATTTGAAGGAGGTATGAGATACAACATTCTCTCTATTACTCTTAGAATAAAGTGTGGGATGATGGAAAAGAGACAAGATTTCAAGTAGCTATTACCCTAAGCTCTGCTTATCATAGAACAGCTAGAAGCGTCTTTGAAATGATGGAATAATAGAACTTTTGAAGTTCTGGAAAATATATAAGAGATACAGAGGAAGTTGAGATGTGTGACTGTGAATCAGAAATACCAGCATGCCACTAGAAAATTTCCCTGGAAATTTTAATCACCTACAGCTGGGAAACTGAATTGGCAGTGGACCAAGCCCAACACCTAAATATAGCAGAGATAATGAGAGCTCAATTGAAGCCATCTAAGAACACTAGCAGAAAATGAATGAAATGCTAAAAAAAAAAATAGGTACACATGGTAGGAAATACTAAACATTAATGGTTTAAATGAAAATTTTCACATTGTAATGCAACTAACAATTTATTTTAAAAAATTCAATTTTTCTAGTGACAAGAATTAACTGAAAGCTTTTAAACGTGTAATGCAATCAGATCACTAAATAACTTGGATGCACAAGTACAATGTCTGACTCATGGAGAAATCATTCTACATTAATGAAATAAGGCAGGAATTCATGACTGCATGTAAATGGTTAATACGAGTAATTAAACAATGCAGAAGGAGTTTTAAAAAGCTTAATGTGTAAAATTTCTTTTATAAGAGTGACTTTAGCTTTCTATATTTAATGTGATGACTTCAGCAGTGAAATTATACCTGGTTAGCTAATTAAAGCTTGAACACAATGGTGGCTTATGGTTAATGAGGCTGACATACCAGGAATGAAGTGAATCTCATGGCCGCTCTACATGATGTGTTCTCTGCTAAACAGCAATATCATTTCAAAAATTCTTTAAGAGAATCCACAGTCCCAAAACCACTCTACTAAGTCAAAGATTTGTAGATTAACTCAGTATTAGAGTACTTGCTTAGCATTATTTTATAAATCTGAAATAGAAAGAAAACCTAACTGACAAAATTTTTAAGTCTTACTAAACCAAAATCAATAGTCTAGTAAATGGACCCTCTGATTTGTTTGAACTTCAGGTAAAGAAGGCAATTTGAAAAGTTCACCTTGAGGGAACTGTTCAGCTGAATCCTTTCGAAGACATCATTTCAACTTTTCTTCCTTTCTTTGCATTGCCACAGAGAAGGGTCTCATGTGCTGAACCTCTGAGAAACACGGTTCAAAGCTATTTTTCCTTGTTTTTATTTAAATTTGGAAGTGATTGACTTTGAGAAAAAGACATCACTTTCCCACTGGAACAAAAGTCAGGGAGGTTCACTTGGAATAATAAGAGACGCCTACAAGAGCTAATAAATAAATAAATAGGCAAATCTGCTGTCATCAACAATCTGTGGCCTTAGTGCAAAGGGCCACTTTTGTACTTTTAACCTCCACATAATTAAATATGGTGCTTCTCTTGGCTTTATAAAGGTATTGGAATTGGAAAATCCTAATACCATGACTGTTTTTATTACTGGGATTTAAAAAAAAATGTTAGGTTAGTCTCACAAAACATCCTGTGTCTTTGCCTAACATCCATCCAAGACCACTACAGTTCTTGTTACATATCAGTAATGGAATATTAGAAGATTCATTGAGGAAATTTCTGCAAAAATTTCTGGAGAAAAAAATAAAGAATATTTAAGAAAGGAATAATGATTAAATTGAACATCCAGGTAGGAATAAAGGCTTCTTCTACTTTATTGTTTGTCCAAAGGAAGAGTTAGGGATTGGACAGCAGATCAACTAGAAAAACCAGGCTCAAAGACAACAAAAATTGCACTCCTCATGTGCTAAGTCTCATGCATGCAGGTACTGTACTTCAAGAATTGAACAGTCAAGAGCTGAGTGGTGGTTGTGCACACCTTTAATCCTAACACTCAGGAGGCAGATCTTTGTGAGTTCAAGGCCAGCCTGGTTTACAAGAGCTAGACCTCCACCGCATTGTAAAAGCTAGCAAAAATAACAATGATCTAAAAATGCAGGTGTTTTAGCTACTACAGAAGAATATTTAAATGGTGGGTACAAGTAGGAAAACCAAAAGACATGACTGACTAAAATGCAGTGGATGTTTAGAACTTCAATTATATGACATAAGGTTAAGGGATAGAGCACACAATTCTCTTTAAGGAGGAAAATAATAACTAGGGAATTTTAGGGCCCGATGCATATACTCTCTGCCTGGCTAATTCCAGGTACTTATTTTAAGGACATAAAAATTTTCAGTGGTATTCACAATGTGCTTTTCCGTATCACTCTAGAGCAGGTAGGCACTGAGTTTTAGCTGAACTTGTGCTACGCAGAATTGAGGTGGCTATTTCCCCATTTTTGTTTTATTGAGAATAGATTCTTTTATATGGTCTGATAAAAGTGTTCACCTTCTCCAGTTTCCCCCAGAGCCTTCCCACTCCCTAGCCCATCAAATCTAAGCCCTTTCTTTCTCTCATTAGAAAACCAATTGAAATATAAAAATACTAATAAAACAAAGAAACAAATAAGACAGAAAGGGACAGAAGAAAAGGAATCAAGAGAAAAATCAAAAGATACATAGTTGTAGAGACATGCTTTTCTACGAACAGAAATCCCATAAAACCTCAAAAGTAGAAAGCATAATATATAAGAAAAAGGATTGTAAAATAAAATAATAATTAAATATATAAGTAGATAGAAGATAGAGAAAGACACCTCCAAAATAACCACTGAGTTCATTCATCTAATAACAGTATGCCCTTAAGAATGGTTTGCACTCCCATTGAGACTCAATCAGAGAAAATAACTTCCCTCTGTAAAGAGTTTTCAATTGGAGATGGCTTCTAGATTAGAAATAGAGGCTTTTGTTCACTGCCCATCTTAGTGCTAGAATGCCATTTGGCTTAGCCCTGTGCTTGTACTGCGTATGCTGACACAATTTCTGAGTTCATATTTGATTCAGTCATGTTGTGTCTAGAAGGCATACAATCCGTGGTCCTCTCCATCACCTTTGGCTCTTAAAATTTTACTGCCTCCTCTGCTGCAGGGTTTGCTGGGCCAAGAAAAATATTATTTCATGGAAACATTCCATTTAGAGCTGAGTATTCCACAATTTCTCAGCCTGTGCACTTGCCCAGTTTCGTGTCTCCTGTGCTCCGATCACTACTGCAGGGAAAAGCTATTATGATTGTTTAGCAAGAAGCTGTACTACATTTCTTAAGTGTGATTAATAATATCTGGACATGGCTAGTCAATAATAAACAGTCTTTTATATCACCTGAGTCTCAGTACCTAAAAATATAGAAATAGTTTAGTGCATCAAAAGCTGGTACAAAATGTTAATTGCAGTTTTGAGTCAGAGCAGGGGAGTTTCCATGAAGGAGACGTAGGTGCTATTGATCTTTTGAAGGACTATGATACAAGGCAGGATGCCTACAATACCACTTAATTGTCATAAATCTTCGGAGGACTTACATCTAATAGGCGAGTCACCTACAGTTCTGCTCTGTGGACGTTCCTTTTGTGATCTCTCCACAAGGACATTCCATCTAGCAAATTTGCCCTGTCAATCAGGCTATAGATAGAGAACAGGCTTCAAAATTTCTCATCACAAAATGGGACAAAGACTGGATTATGAGAGTTTTTTTCTTATTAAATGCCAGAAAACATAGATTAGGAAGAAGTCATCCTACTAACAGAACACAGCAAGATTCTGCCTGATGTATGAAGGCACACTGCTCAAGGTCCCAAAGATGAGTTAGAAGGGGAACATGTTATCACACAATAGAGTTTGCGGTTATCCAAGGGTTGTGCCTATATGAATTTAACCTCCCTCGGACGTTACCTGGAAGGCTACCTCTGCTGGGTCGCCTTCCAAAGGAAGAAGCCCGGGATTCTGCAATCTGCCTTGGGCCTCATGCAGGTACACGGAAGAGTCACACACTTGTGCCGCCAGTACAGTGGCACACCCCCTTTGACATTAGAGGAAATTAAGTGTGGCATATCTTGAAACTCTATGACAAGATTGACCGAGAAAAGCTCTCAGTAAATTCTCATTTTGAGAAAGGAGTTGGGCTTAGACAGTGTAGACCAAATGGAGATTATTATGGCCGTGGAAGACGAATTTGGGTTTGAAATTTCTCATATAGATGCAGAGAATTTAATATGTCCACAAGAAATTGCAGATTACTTTACAGGTAAGAAGGATGTATATGAATAAAATATCAGAGCCTCCTTCTTCACCAGGCGGCCTCTGAGAACAGCTGTTTGCATCATGGCTTACTGACAGCACTTCTGTTGGGCTTGTTTTTAAATTGTCTGAGTGTTTTACCCTTTAAAAATATATCTACTATAAAACTAAAAAAGAAAAAAAAGAGAAAAAAACTGAAAAAGAGAAGAAATGTTACTAAAAAACATGTAAAGATCCCTATGAAGTGATGATTAGGATGATAAAACCAAAAGAATCTTTGCAATATGGAAATGATTTTTATATCAATATAAGAGGGATATAGAATAATCAATAGATTGCATATATCTACAAGTGTAAATTGAAGGTAGTATACAAAATACAATGTTAATAACAAGTATTATATAGTGGTAAGAAATAATAAACACTTAAATTTTCTTCTCTTTATTTCTGTATTTTTCAGCAAGCATGGTTTATATGTAGAAAAATTTTAATTTTAAAATAAATTACTTTATTTATATTACAAAACCATAGAAGATGTGAACAGAAAACCATACAATACTGAATTAGAAAACTTTATACTTTATGCTATTTTTCATAATCTTAATCAGAAGCATAAGACAAGGATTATAATAATTTAACAAATAAAATTACTCAGCAGTATTTAGATTACATTATCTTTATCTTACTCAATCATCAAAACCTCATGGCATTTTTCTTACAAGTGTAAGTTTTCAGCAAGGACAGAGACTCCTGTTCCTGAATTCTTGCTTTTAAAAAAGGCAGTGTTTCACAGTATCTTCACAGTTTCCAAGAAGAGATAGTGGGAAGAATACTAATGAATACACATGTCTGTGTACCAGTTGTTACGGCAATGTGCCATTAAGTAAACTCTATATGAGGAAGAACTTGACACAGCTGCAGTCTGTAAGATGTATTCTTAAGATATATCTGTGGGGAAACAAACAAGGCTAGGAATCTGACCTCAAGTCCTTATAAGAATTTTTTTTTTTTGCTTCTAGGTAAATAGAATAATGTTATTTACCAAGAAAGAACATTTCCTGTGAAATCCTTTTTACAGGATGCCCTAGCTTAGGATTATTTATAGTAAATGAATCTAGAATAACAGATTTATGAAACTTGTCTGTGTAAATAATATTATATAAACTATAGAAGACAACAGTAATAACCAAAACTCTTCTCTAGCTGTGTTGGAAAATAAGATTTTATTTGGAGACTATATCTACCCTTGGGCAGAAAACTCATATTCCGTGTAGGATGGAAGATAAAAATATAAACCATGATGTTTCAGAGTAATCTCTTTTCCTTTGAGCCTTTAAAATTAAGGAGATTAAAGACATTTGATTTATAGATGACCAATTTGAAAATATGTTCCCTAGTGTTGGATTATTTTTAAAAGTAAAGAAAATGAAGCCATAGATCAAACTACACACTCATCAATCAATTTCTCCAAGTGATAGGCATTCTTTTAAACTGATATAGAGGTGAATACTCATCTGAAACTAGCAATAATATCTTAATCTTTCTGTGTTTTATATACCATAAAATATAAGTACTGTTGCAATAGGAGTGAGTGGGCTGTGTCTCGCTCCAGGCTGCCTAGGGGGCAATGTTCCGGAGAGGGCCAAGTTCTCAGCACCTGGCTATCTTAACTGGAAATAAACACACAAACTGTATTCATTTAAACTCTGCCTGACCCATTAGTTTTAACCTCTTCTTGACTAACTCTCACATCTTGTTTTAACCCATATCTAGTAAGCTATGTATCACCACGGGGTGGTGGCTTACTGGGAAGATTCTAATGTATGTTCATCTCTGGCCGGAGAATCATGGTGTCTTCCACACTTCCCTTCCTCCCAGCATTCCGTTCTGTCTACTCTGCCCACCTAAGGGCTGCCCTATCAAAAGACCAAGGCAGTTTCTTTATTAACCAATGAAAGCAACCCAAATACAGAAGGATAAAGACGCAAAACAATCCTACACCAGTTTGATTAAAAGGGGTTATTTATTGGAGAGGAGAAAACTTACAGAACATTGTCCTACACCACAGTCCTCTCGTTGCAAACAGGAAACAGAGAGTCTAGGAGTCAGAATGGGAGCTGGAAGCAAGAGAGCCAGCAGAGGGCTGCCAATGCTTTTTAAAATGAATGAAACCACACCCCAGTGGGCTGGTATCTTAAAGGCTATTGGCTGAAGGAGCAGGAGCTCCCGCAGCAGAAAGTCCCTCCTACACCAAAGTACAACCACTCTTAGAGTCCCTTAATGTTAATAACATAAAGAGCTTTATAATGTGAAATTTCACTTAGCTACTCTAGCACACAGTCCTATGCCCATGCCTTGCCCAGTTTTTACTGCTTTTAGACATTTGCTGTGATTTTTACTTTCCCTTGCTATGAGCTGAATTCAAGAAATGGTTCTCCACTTAAGAATCTATATGAAATCCCAGTGTAATAGAAAGGGGTGTTTTATTGGTTTTGTATAGCTATACATATATCCTTCTAAGCTACATATGTTCAAAAAATAATAACTCCCTTGACTTTAGGTAGCTATTCAGCACTAGAGCCCCAGTGTCTGTGAGATGAAATGATTCTTCTCTAATAAATTTCCTTTGATGTCACTCAGCACCCTCTCTTGAAAAGTCACTTTTAATTACACTCTGACATTTATTTTACTTTGCACCAAAGAAATACAGAAAATAAACCCCATAACTTTTAATGAAATTGTTATGGGTTTGGCCTGGGTAGTAAGTCAAAATTGAAAGAAGTCTTCTTTAAAGACTTTGAAAAACCTTGGAGGAAATTACTCCTGGTTTTCATCTAAAAATAAAGTGTTACTTTCTGTGCTACACAGGGAGAAATAGCTCACCTTCTTTTGACACATGATGCAGGGGGAGTTATAACATTACTCTAGGATAATGAAATCTAGAGAGGATCCTAAGATGATGAATAATCAGAAGTAATAGAATTCTTTTGATGTTATTTCCAGCTACTTCTAATTCTGAATAAATAAATATTAGATGGAGTAGAAACATAGCTAAGAGGAAGGATAAGTTAGACTTGTGTTGTGTTATACTGAAGTTCATGGGCACATGGAAATCATACTACATAATCTAAGTTCATGTCATTAATCCACACACAAGGTCATTTTAACTATGCTTTTATAACACAGGTGAATGTCTAATTTATTCAAGAAACAAATCAATGCTATCACCTGACTTTCATTTAATAGAGTACACTGAGAAATTTAAATTCAGTATTTTACAAATGACAGAGAATGAAGGAAGAATTGTTCTCTCTTGTGTGTGTGTGTGTGTGTGTGTGTGTGCGTGTGTGTGTGTGCATTAACAGATATTCATACTCATTTCATAATAGGAAATTGATACAGATATAACTCTATCAAAATGCTAGTCTTATAACCCAAATTTAAGGTTATTAGTTCAAGTTAAAAAGCAGAAAGAGTGAATGACAAACAGACAATAAAACAGAAAAAGGTAGAGACTGACTTAGCCTGAGTCATTTAATATAGCAAAGATTTTAAATTCGTTTACAAACAGTGTTTTCCTTGAAGTAGTGTTATCAACATTCCAACAGGCTAATTTCCTAGCTCTTCTGTTGCCTCAATTCCAATCTGTAAATCCAATAAGTAGTTCACTGCTTGTAACTCTAGCCAAATAATCAGGCCTATTGGCTACCTTTCTGGGTACCCATTTTATAAATGCCTCTTGAAGTCAAAAATGGCAAATAATTTTAAATAATATACCTGTTAAAGACAGGAAGGGGTCAAAGAACAAAACTGGTGAAGAAATGAAAGGATAAATAATATACGTCCGTGAAAGACAGTCAACAGGCAACAATGTCCTGTGTCAACTATAATAGCCAAAGAGGCCCTGTTTTTTTTTTCTTTTGAAATGAATTATTTCTCCCTGGGTAATGTTTTATTAAAGTTGGCCTAACATTAATTGTTCTTTCTCTAGATTGTTTCTTTTAAGGGTTCCAATGTGAGAGAGAAAGGGGAATGAAAGTTCGATAAGAAGTGACTAGAATCTACTACTAAACAATAAAATTATTTTAATGTACTGGAGTATTCTGCCCTACTATGTAGATGTTTATTAGGCATTTATGGTCTTCTGGGTTCTGTCTTCATTCACAAGTTCTATTGCTTAGGGGAGATAAAGCCAAATGTATATTGCAAAAAAAAATGATATATATGACCATGTCAAATGTCTATTGTCTGTCGCATACACCGGATTTTGAGACAATTAGAATCTTAAGAAGTTGTACAAGGTTTAGGAACACACAGCTAATGAGGAAGATGTAAAGCTTGAATATGATTTCCATGAATACTAATTAAGTTATACAGTGTTCTCAAACTGTAATTGTCTTTTGTAATTTTGCATACAGGATATGAATAACAAGGTTAGCTACCCTCACATTAACCATGCACAAAATATTGTAGTTCCCTGGAGGGGAAATACAGCCTGAGTAGAATTATTCCCTTTCGGAAAGTTATTTCTTATTTCTTAGGGGGAACAAAAGGTTATCTTTAAGTCCTTACCTGTCAAAACTCCCAGCAACTGGAAGGATGAACTCCCAGATCCTACAAGGACTATTGGGTAAAACATTGAAGTGGTTACTTCTTTCAATATGACCTCTTAAACTCCCAACATCTGGTACTAACTATGATACTACTTGTTCCTGATCTGATATTTATAAGACACAAATTCTGAATTTAAAAATGATATAAGTGCTAAAGATGGTCACCCTGAATCATATATCTTTATTATGGAATCTGACACAAATATTCAGAATGTGAATATATGACAATTAATAAATAGGACCTCATGAAACTGAAAAGCTTGTACAAGGCAAAGGACAATGTCAGTAAGAAAAAACAGAAGCCTAAAGAATGGGAAAATGTATTTACCAACCCCTCATCTGACAGAAGGTTGATCTCCAAAAAATATAAGGAACTCAAGAAACTAGACATCATTAAACCAAATGGGTAGGTACACTGAACTTTCTGTCTCCTGTAATCAGATTGGTAACTACCCCATTGTCATCAAAGAGCCTACATCCAGTAACTGGTGAAAACAGGTGCAGAGAACCACAGTCAAGCATTGGGTCAAGCTAGGCTAATCCTGTTGTAGGAGTAAGGAAGAAGTGGATGAACCATCACAGGGAACCCACAAAAACAACTAATGAGCTCATAGGAGCTAACATACTCTCGACTGATAGCTAGGGAGCCCTACTTGACCAACCTGGGCTCTCTACATATGTACAGTTGTCTAGCTTGGTCATTTTGTGGGACTCTGAGCTGTGGGTGAATTCCTCACCCTTATGCTTTGTCTGGATTTTTGGAACCTATTCCCTATACTGGGTTGTCTGGCCCAGCCTTAATACAATGAAAGGAGCTAATTCTACCTTAATGTTGTAGGACGCCACTTCTTTGTTCCAGGAGTCCCAGAACTGAAATAATCACACAGAAACTGTATTAATTACAAAACTGCTTGGCCTATTAGCTTATGCATATTTATAGCTCACTGTTATCTCTTAGATCAACCCATTTCTGTTATTTATATTTTACCACAGGGCTCATAGCCTACTGGCAAAGTTCCAGCTGGCAGCTAATCTCTTTCCCCTCTTGTGGCTACGTGCCATCTCTCTAACTACGCCTTCTTTCTCCCAGCATTTAGTTTAGTTTTCCCCGCCTACCTCTATTCTGCCCTATGCAGGCCCAAGACAGCTCCTTTATTAACCACTGGTATTCACAGCATACAGAGGGGAATTCCACATCACCTTAACTTGATATTCCATGCTTTGTTGACACCCATGTGATGCCTACTGCTTTCTGAACAGAAAAATGAGGGAACTTGGGAGAGCAGAGGGAAAGCGTGGAGGGAATGGGAAGATAGGTAGAAGGGGAAAATGCTGTCAGGATGTAAAATAAATGAATAAATGTAATTAACAAAAAATAAGAATATGAATATAAACATTGGAGAAATCCATGAATGTCCAGTTGTATTGACTTCAGGATATAGATTGATAAGGAAGTTTATAACCATGTCACAGGGGAATTGTGCTTTAAGGAATAAATGAAAAAGTGAAAACAAATTGCTCTTTGCTCAGTTCTATAACTACTTCATTCTCCGTTGTAGGTCTCCACAGGAAATTTCCTGAGACTCTTGATATGCCATTTGACTTTCTAAAGCATCACGAATTCAAATTTAATTTTCAATTTATTTTCTGTACTACATAAAGCAACAGCTGCAACTTTTAAATATACTAATAATTATTGTAATTATTAATCCATTATTATTATGGTTCATTGAATGGAATGTAAGAAAAAGTCTGGCTAAATTTTTTGACAGTCATGAACTAAACCACAGTTTCTGTGAGTTGACATGTGCACTAGGCATGCTGTGATTAGATGTCCTGTTTCCTTAGTATTCTCCTTAGGCATATTGTGATTAGCTGTCCGGTTTCCTTCGTATTCTCTATCCACTATGGCTATTAAAGTTTTCTGCCTCCTCTTCTACAATTTTCTTTGAGCCCTGAGGGGAGAGATTTGATGAATACATCTCACTCAGGACCGAATATTCTGTTTCCTCTT
>JAQHUG010000337.1:1817456-1840462 GCA_028555095.1 Dicrostonyx torquatus | reverse complement strand
TGATGAACATAGGCAGATATTCTTGAGAACAACAATATCATTCACATTATAATAAATCATATTTACATTAATAGGGGTGATTTCCCAGAAGCTGCTTGCATACAGTTAGCTTGTATTTCTCCAACTATTTTCTTATCCTGCAAAATGTTTCTACATGTCTAAGCTTTCCAATAAAGGTTAAAATTCAATAAGGCACTCTTTTTCCATCTTAATGTTTTTCTTCCTCAGAATTATTAGGATATTTAGTTAATGTCCTCTGTGTTGCTTTCTTACATGTGATCGTTAATCTTTTATTGCCTCCTATCCTTCCTGCCCTGACTGAATCAAAATGTTCCCAGGGTCTGGTATGACAGCTGATACTTCCAGATAGGAAACCTGAGAAGCACCAGTACCCAAAGAATTTTATAGTAAAATATTGGGGGGAGGGATAGGATTTCTGGAAATGGTCGCATCTGTCTCATTCATGACTGACAAAGTGAAACTACAAACCATCAAGAGAATCATGAAGATTATGAGAAAGAAGAGAGTATGCAAGTCACGCGGTCTCAACGGTATTCTGTGCTGTCCTGAGGCTCACTGGTCCTTGCTGAGTGAGAGAATGTCTTCATGGGTGTTGACTCATGGAGTCAAGCCATTGAACAAGTGTTCGTACACTGACCCAACACTAGGTCACACAGCTCCTATCATTAATATATACAACAGAATTTAATAGTTTCAAGCAGTATTTTGGATGAAAGAAAGTAGGCACCTAAGTTTACATATTGTATTGTATCTTTTCCAGGTCAAAAGATAGATTAATAAAATATCATGCTGTGTTATGGCAATGTTTGGCTGTGGTAGAGTTAAAAGAAGTTTTAGAGGAATAGAGACCTTTCTATTCTCATTTAATAGTTGGATTGGGTGGTGGTTATACAACTTTATACTTTCCCCAGCAAAATTTTATGACTTTAAAATAAAAAGGGTGAATATTGCTACATATTATATGTGTCATCATTAAAAATAGTTGAATAAAAGTAAAGAAGCTATTTTACTTTGCTTCCTAAATATTTAGGATCCATTGCTAAAATAAAACATAGATTACATTCTCTTTCTTATGGATCATAAAAGCAGTAAGACTTTGGTTATCACATGATTTACTATCTCTAACTATTCCTATTGTCCCAGGATTCTTGTTCTTTCATTTTTCCCTGTACTGCCTATTAACCCTCCATAAATGTCATATATGTGTGCGTGTGTTGTGTTTTTATATAAGTTAAGAGCATTTTTAATAGAAACGTACTCATGGCCATTGCTCTGTCTACATATTTTCCTCTCAAGTTAAGTCTAGATAGAATGAGGCATAGGCAGACAGGTAAGCAAGCATAGATATACTTATATGAGTAAATATTTAGGCTATATTTATCTTATTGTATTTTATTCTTTTTATTGAGATTATAATTCCATTATTTCACCTTCCTTCCCAAAAAACCCTATCACATATCCCTCCTTGCTTTCTTTAAAATTCATGTTTTATTACACATTGTTATATGTATATATACATATACATACACATATACATGTATGTTCCTAAATACAATCTCCTCAGTCAGCTCTATTATATTACTTAGTATGGTTTATAAGTATATTACTATGTTATATCCATATGTTGTACAGTATGTTACTATGCATGTTTTTAGGGATGATCATTTGATACTGGATAATCAGTTGGTATGATCTTCCCCAGGGAAGACTATTTCTCAAACACTTCGCCTTCCTCAGTTTACTATAAACAATTTAATATCTTGATACATATATCTAGGACTTTTAATGATATTTCAATACATGAAATATGAACAGGTTATATTTATGAATATGTGTATGCACATAATATATATATATATAACAATAAATACTAAAACAGTCATGAATTTTAAAGAGGGCAAGAAGTGGCTATGAGACAGTTTGGAGAAAGGATTTGGAAAATAGTAGAATTATGTTTTAATCTCAATAAAAATAATAAAATATAAGAATAAAGTATAATATTATAAATATAGCCTAAATATTTAAAAATGTAAACTTATGGATCTATGTTTATCTATGGCCTACTCTGTTTGCTCTTAACTTGAGGGGACAATATGTAGACAGAAAGCAATGACCATGAATACATTTTCTTTGAAAACACTCTTCAGATACAAATGAAATTTTAAAAATTTCACAATTTCACTTAAACACTGGAATACAAATGATATATAATATGGGGTAACTTTATTTAATTTTCTGTGAAGTCAAGAATGTTGCCTTAATTTTAGTTTTTAATTTATTTTTGTATTGATTAGTTTATTTGAACAGTTTATGTCTAATTTCATGTCTGCTTGAGACATGGCTTTCTGTCCTTTGGCCATAGACAATTTTAGATGGCAAGTATTTTAGGTCTCTAAGTGTCCTTTTCTAGATTTATGAATATCTGCCTTTAAAAAAATTCTTCCCAGTAAAAGGAAGCTATTGACTCAAATTGTTCATTAGCAACCAACATGTTGATCACCACACAGTTGCTTGAAAACTCAGGATACATAGTTGAGGAAGCAATGGAAGGGATGGAGAGAGGAAAGGAGAGAAGGATAAGGGAATGAAGAGTGAGAGGGAACAGGAAGAGGGGGAAAGAAAGTGAGGGAAGAAATATGTTTAAACATCTCTGAAGGCATTCAAATTTCTGTCTTTTAAGAGTTTTGTACAAAACAGTGCTGAAATAGGAAAAGGTTGTTGCAAAAACCCAAACTGCTCAGTTTCGTTTCCTTCTGATGTTTGCTCCCTCCCCTCCTGTCATTATACTGTGGGAGACACTAACAGTACTCAAATGTGTTTGCCTAGCAAAAGGCGAAAGAACCACGTACACTTTACTCAAATGCAAACAGTGAGAA
Organism: Dicrostonyx torquatus; assembly: GCA_028555095.1. NCBI lineage: Eukaryota > Metazoa > Chordata > Mammalia > Rodentia > Cricetidae > Dicrostonyx > Dicrostonyx torquatus. The sequence continues at coordinate 1,837,565 of JAQHUG010000337.1, read as the reverse complement.
ATCCATTTCTGACAAGAAGGAACTAAAACGTAGATCTGTGGTAGATCTATGGTCTCGTGAGAATTATACTAAGCAAAGTCCCCTTCACCACCTTGTCTCTGACAGAGAGCTTGTGGGATAGTAGTGCCTCATCTGGAGAGTTCAGAGCTTATTATGTTAATGCCAGATAATAGACTGTGCATCAGAGCAGAGCTGCAGTAATCCTGACAAGGTAAGAAGTTATAAGTGGCACCACTATGAAGGTTTTAGGGAGGCCAACACCAGTAACGACTTTCGGCTCGCTGTGAGGGGCAGAGCTCTACATCCTGCCCTAACGCTAAATTTCTCTGGGCAGCGACTTCGTAAATTGAAAGCAAACATTATTCAGAACATTATCTGTAAGTCACACAAAATTTGGCAGTTCCAATTAGTATTTGAATAATTCATTGAAAGGAGCCCCATGAACAGCAAGTCTGAAGACTGCTAACAAGGGAACATCAATACTTAAGGCTGTTGTTATCCATGCTTGGCAGTAGATACAAATATATGTTAAATTGATAAAAAAAATGTTAGAAGTGAGCATGAAAATACCCAATATTTGTCATCACTATTTATGAAAACTTATGAATGCTTTATTATTTCTGTTCTCTGAAGTGGAACAGGAACATACTAGGAAAACTCATGAATTTTGTTAACAAATTTTCTCTTTACAAATGTGGATACAAGGGCTAGAAAGGTAAAGGTCAAACTTAAGTATCTAAGTAGTAACATATTTTCCAAAGTTAAAGAAGAAGAAAGCATTCAGGATTACAAGAAAGAAGTCAAAAGAGAAACACCATCTGATTGAAAACTAAAAGCAATGTAGTAAAACTCTATTTAATGGGATTATCATTAAACAATTACTTGGAGACTAAACGATGAAGGTGAGATAAGAAGAAATATACCCAATTTAGAGCCTGCCTTGTTCCAGTATGTTCATTTGATGCTCTGTCTCTAGTTGCTAATCTTATTTGGGAATGTTCTAGAATCTTATTTGGGAAAGTCTAGAAACTTTGAAAATGTGGCCAGCTCTAGGAAGTATGCCCTTGGATACAGATTCTTGAAAGAGTGCTATCCTTATGAGAGTCCTGTCACTGTCTCTGCTTCCTGTCCATTGTGATGTGCATAGCTGTCCCCCACCACACTCCCACTGAACTTATCTTTATTCAAGGCAATAGACTAAATCGATATTTGTAACACAAAATAAATCTTTCCTCCTTCTAAGATGTTCTGTTAGTTCTTTAGTGATACCTCAGTGATAACGAATACAATAAGAAAAAAAATGTTTTCTTAAAACATTAAATCAGACATTGTGGTGCATAGCTGTAGTTCAAATACTCAGAGACCAAGGCTTGTGGCCAGTGTTGTCTAAGATTACATGAGAGGCCTTCAAAAGGACGGCAAGGAGGGAGCAGAGGTATTGGAGAGGCAGATAAGGGGAGGGGCAGAGAGTGGGCAGAAGGGGAATAAACAAAATGTTGTCAAGGATGTTGAAGAAAATTTTGGAAGATGCAGCTTATTTCTTCATTCAAATTCAATTCCAAAAGCACTATTTAGTATCCACAATGAACCCCTTTGTTAATACCTTGTGATCAATTTGTAAATATATCCCTTTTAAACGTATGCCTTAAAAATGATTTTAAAACAAATGGGAAACAGATACAAGCAATACGTATAAACAAAGGTAAACCCTTTGGTGGAAATACATGAAAGGGAAACAGTTGCCACTCTTAAAGAAAGTTATACACTCTTAGTTTGTTGTGATGCCTAACAAAATTCTCAAATATCAACGAATGCTATAATTGTGATTTTTCTTCCATCTGTATAAAATTTTTTCTACAGCATAATGTAAATTTTTTATTATCATAACACCAAGATGCAGTCTCATATTTAATGTGATGATAACATTAGAATATAACACATTTAATCTTTTTTCCTATGCTTGCCTTTTAGTACCTCCTAGGATTGACTGACAACTTCACTACATACTGGTTTTTCTCTGCCCATTGGTTGTTCAGTCCTTTGTTAGAGCTCTGCAGAGGCAGGTTTATTCTTGACCTGGTCTATAATAGAACGCCCAGGTAAACAAGACTAGGGTGGTAGATGTGAAGATCCACTTACTGTCCTGAGCATAAAATCAATAATGTTGAGGTTAGACAAGGTCCACCATCCATCATCAATACATCATCCATTACTTCATCCATTACAACAACAGATTTGACAAATTACAGTAAAAGTCCTCTCACACTCCAACTATTCCTGAATTCCACATAGAATCTCAGTAACTATCAAAGCTAATTTACAAAAGGGGCACATCTCAGCAAACACATCTTAGGTTGAAGGTATACTTTCACTACTAACCTGATTTGAGAATCATAGCTTTGAAATATAATACAGAAGTACCCTTTCTCTGTGAGTTGTATGTTAATGGTCCCAAAGAGATGTCAGAAATTGCATACCAGTAAACATTATCTATCTATTGTGAGGTGTGTTTTTGTTTGTTTGTTTGTTTTTGCTATGTGCCCAGATAAAATGACAGAGAAGAAGGAAATGTTGCTTTTGCCTTGCTTGCCTTCACTTTGATTGACAAGTTCATCCCTCTTTTTTTGTGCCATTCCTTCACCAATTTTAAAACCACCATCTTTGGGATTGCAATGTAGATTGAAGACCAGGAACTTTTCAGGAAACTTCTAGGCCTTCAGCACATGATGGAACTTCTGAGACATCCAACCTTACAGACTGAACAACTACTGGGTCCTTCAGCACCTCTAATATGAGGCAGTCATCATTGAACTACCCAAACCACATCCTTTAAGTCTATCTAATTCTTATACATACATACATACATACACACACATATATTTATTCTATTAGCTGTGTTCCTTTATAGAACCCAGACTAACATACCATTTGGTGTAGAAGGGTTCTTCTGTATTTCTGTGCTTTCATTGGTTAAATAAAGAGACTGCCTGGCCTGTAGGATACTCAGCCCTTAGGTGGGTGGAGGAGAGAAAACAGAAGGCTGGAGAGAAGGCTCTGGGCCAGATGCCATGATTCTCCGGCCTGAGATGGATGCAGGTTAGAATCTCCCAGTAAGCCACCACCTTGTGGTGACACACAGACTATTAGGAATGGGATAGTTTACGATGTGAGGGTTAGCCAAGAAGAGACTAGTGATAATGGGCCAGGCAGAGTTTAAATGAATATAGTTTTTGTGTGGTTATATCGGGTATAAGCCAGCCGGCCCGCACCAGGAGCCGGGCAGGACACAGCCCGGTCCTCATCAATACAACAATCATTAACAACTTATTAGGTAGTCAGAGACTTCTTAGGTAATGACTTTTTACTTTCATGACTTTGTATTAGAACTGTGCCAGAAATATTTGTGTTGATAGAACACACTTCCTTGAGTTAAAAAAAAAAACTGAAAATGAAAACAAAAAAAAACTTGCTAACTCCTTTTCTTCTTAGTCTCTTCTTCTATACAATTTAGTTTCACATTTTTTTAAAAAAAAAAGTTCGTCAATACTATTGTCTACACATTCATTACAAAGTCTTCCTTGAACTCCAGCTATAAGAAATTGATCTAATGGTTTTGCAAGTGTGAGCTGGGATATTTGGACTATTCCTTTTCATGCAGAATTAAAAAAAAAGAAGCCCAGAATGCAGTAGAAAGGGGTTTTTAATAACAAGAACATAAAAATATGCCAAACAAGCACTTTCAAAAAATATTTTAAAAAGAATTTAAAGATGAGCAATTCTATTGATACTCTACATTTAGTCTGCATTAGTCCTTATTCAATACAACAATTTTCTCTCTCTTGGAGATGGAATTATTGTGATATTGCAAAATCACACCATCTGTTGTGACATTAACATTTTCAGAGTTTCTTAGAGAACATATTTACAAAAGAGCTGTGTATGCTATAAGATTGAAACCAATGATAACCATTAGATGCATCAATTCCTCTGTGTATAATGGCCCAGGGAAAGCCCCAAGCCATCTTCACATGCATCAAAATCTAAAGCAGTTGTTTCTAATATAAATTAATCAAAAACTGTCACAGGAGCTGAGCCATCTGGCTTCCCCTAACCCAACTCTCCACTTAACACTGAAACTCAGAGATTTCATGAACTTGCATGAACTCATCTTTGGAGTCCGTAGTTTTTCTGAAACCAAAAAACAAACTGTCTACATTGTAACCCATAAGGTATGTGTGAAATCAGTGAGCTGACTATTAATTATTAAAATTTCTATGACTACCTATGATTCTCCTGTATAATACTAATCATTTAGCTGTGTCATTGATGACTCTAATAATGAGGGTTGCTGCCTTAAATTACCTTTCTGCTATTATAACATTCATAATAATCTGGAAAATTATTTAAGGGTGAAAAGGTTGATATATCACAAAGTTCCAAGTTTCAGTCCATTGTGCCAAGGTGTCTCAGTTACAAGAGAGAGAGCGACTGGTCACATTACATGCATAAACACAAACAAAAAGGAGTGAGGTAATGCATTTGTACAAGTGTTCAGTTTGGTCTCTCCACTCATATACACTACATGTTCTGCTGCTTAAGAAAGAGTCCCACCTGTAATGAACAAATCTTCTCTCCTTCATGTAATCATTTTAATTCCTCACAAATATATCCAGTGGCCTATCTCTCAGGCAACAGCTATGTTGTTTCTTTATTTTCGTTGAATTCAAGGAAGATTTTAATTTCTTTCTTTACTTCTTCCTTGACCCAGGCATGGTTCAGTAGTTGACTGTTTAGTTTCCATGAGTTTGTAGGCTTTTTGGGGGTGGAATTGTTTTTAAATTCTAACTTTACTCCATGGTGATCCAATAAGACACAAGTGGTTATTCCAATTTTTTTGTATCTGTGGATGTTTGCTTTGTTACCAAGTATGTGATCGATTTTCGAGAAGGTTCCATGAGATGCTGAGAAGAAGGTATATTCCCTCCTGTTTGGGTGGAATATTCTATAGATGCCAATTAATTCCATTTGATTCATTACATCTGTTAGATCCCATATTTTTTTGTTAAGTTTCTGTCTGGTTGACCTGTCCATTGGAGAGAGAGGAGTGTTGAAATCTACGATTAGTGTATGGGGTTTGATGTGTGCTTTGAGATCTAGTATTGTTTCTCTTACATATGTGGGTGCTTTTATATTAGGGGCGTAGATATTCAGGATTGAGACATCTTGATGAATTTTTCCCGTTATGAGTATGAAGTGTCCATCTCCATCTCCACAGCATCCCACCATAGTGAATGGATGCTAAACTTCCAGCTCATGTACCAGGGATAGATCTTGGTCTATTTTCAGGGTCCACTCAAACAGACCCAAAACATCCATACAACTATCATCCATATGCCTACAGCCTAGTTCAGGTCCATGTAGGATTCTGCTGGGAAACAAGAGCCGTGAAAACAGATTGCTTTATGTCAGAAGTCTATGCAATTGGTTTAGACATCTTGAGCTTTCACTAGCTCTGGTCAGTTGTCTAGGTGGGTTTCCCTGTCATGATCTTGACCTGCACTGCTCATATAATCCCTCCTCCCTCTCCTTGCCTGGACGCCTGGAGCTTGGCCCAGTGTTTGGCTGTGGATTTCTGCATCTGCTTCCATGTGTTACTGGACAAAGGTTCTCTAATGAGAATTAGGTTAGTCACAAATCTGATTAGAGGAGAAGACTAGTTCTGGTACCCTCACCAGTATTTCTAAGACTCTTATCTGGGAAATTCCATAGGACTGGGTTTCTCCCTAACCCTATAATGGCTCCCTTTATCAAGATATTTCTTTCATTGTTCTCCCTCTCCATCTCTCCCCCAGCTTCACCATCCAGTTCATTCACGTTCTGATCCCTATTCCTTCCCTTCTACCACCCTGCCCCCAGTTTACCCAGGAGTACATTCCTAACCTGTGTCCACACTGTTCTACCTTATGGTGACCCTCATTTTACTCCTCACTTCAGTATAAACTTATAGATCTCACTTACAAATGAGATCACAGAGTATGTTTTATTCTAATACCAGGACTCTGTCCTTAATCATTGCAGTCATTTGAAAAATCATTTAGAAGAGTCATGTTCATGTTTCTAAATTTATGTAATCTTAGAGTTAGCTAAAAACCAAAAATAAAGGAAACAAACACTTCTTCAGTCATCTAAGGAACCGGAAGAGGGCGTGCACTTGCATTCCAGCCAAAAACAGCTTCTCAGTATCAAACTTATGCTTTCTTTCCCCCTATGACTTGCTGTGCTTTTCTGTGATTGAATCTGAGTGGTGTTGGTATAAGGGTCATACAACTTAAAGAAGCCTCTTGTTAACTTATTTTAATTGTCATGGACACATAGGTGATCTAGTACACTAATGTATAAACATTTGTAGCATTCCTGGAACATACATAGTGGAATACAGACATAAGAGCAAATAGTATTTTGTACTCAAGTAGTACGGCTGTTTTAGAAACCAGATGTTTAGTATTAGCATAGATCCTGGGGTGATTTCAAATAAAGGAACATTAAACAAACTGAAGCCACAGTTTAAGAATGGCTGTCTTGTAAGAATTAAAAGATTAAATGCAAAGTCTTGTCTAAATGGTCTGCTTTAAAATTATGCCAGATTTCCAGCAGATGAAAGATATGAAAATACTTATTAGATCTTATCTTATCAGATACAGAGCATTCAAAACCACTGAGTAAAAGCCAGGTTTGGAGTGAAGGTATTCTAAGCATTTCATTAAAATTTCAATCACTGGATTTGTTCATGGCATGGTACCTTCAAACCATACTCTGTTCCTATTAGGCCTCCAAGAGTTATCTTTGTCACACAGGACTCAGAGCTTTGGCTAGGCTTTAATTGAATTTTTAAAAGTGAAAATCAAAGTCCTTTGGTGAGAGTCCATATAAATTTCAAGTTTCTCAAAGGTAACTTAAGAATGTTTACTTGTACAGAACAGTTGAAACTGGGTATTCTCTTTTTTACTTAGATTCTCCCAAAACAAAGCAGAAGCAGACGGAGAGGGAGATAGAGAAAAGGATGGAAGAAACAAATGAAAAGAGAGAAAAAAACAAACACTAAAGTGAAAACTGGCGCATAAATTTGCCCTTTCAGTAAGCAATTTCTTGAAGAGCATGGGCCAGCCTGGATGACACGTGAGGAAACAGGAGAGTCAACATCTGTGCGTAGGTCACGTTTGTGAGACGTGACAGCTCAGTCCTCTGGTAGACATCCAAGAGAACAAGGAAAGCTTTTCACAACTGCACCATGTAGAGGCCCAGTGTCAGAAATCCTTGCTTGGAATGTATGAGGCTGTCTATTAATATAGAACACTTAGAAAGAAAGAGAAACAGTTAATTGGCTTTTTTGAATGATTCAATTTTTTCATCCATTCTGTACTGAGAAGCAAGGATGTGAACTTGTGAATGATGTCAAACCTGGCACCTATAGACCAAAGGGAAGGCAGTCAAAGAGTGGGACTCTCAGGCATGGAAGAATACGAGTATATGATATTGTATGTAGGCAAACTCACTTCTGGAATTTTATGGACAAATATGCACAAGTGGAAACACATGATGCCATTGCAAGCATATGACATACAAAAGCACATGTGTGGGTTCTGTAATAAAGGTTCTCACAGTACAATGCTCATAGCAGAAACTCTAGAATAAGATTTTTACTGATATGGATGTATGAAATATTAATGAGTTGCTATCAGTAGCCATATTTTACTACAAATCATAGAAATATGTATAAATTCATGGTCTTCTAAGTTATTTGGTTCTAAACTGTGTAGCTATAAAAGTGAGAAAGATAATCCAGTTGGTAAATTGCTTTTGGTGCAAGCACCCAAGTAAGAAGCCCGAGGCAGATGCGTGTGGTTTATGGTTCTAAGTGCAACGCAGGTGAAGTGCAGGCAGACCACTGGGGCTAGCTAGCCAACCAACCAAGGCAAGTCAATAAGTCATAAGTAAAAGTGATGCAGTCACAAAATAAAAAGAGAAAGCAGAAAGGAAATAGGAAAGACAAAAAGAAAAACTAGAACAACTTATGAGAAAAGTCACTTAAGTTTATTTCTGTCCTCCACACACATGGAATATGCACACATATGCACATATAATATGCACCACACAATTATTCACTGATATACCTATATAAAATGATACACAAACTTGATAGATTGTATTTTATCATTAAATAGCTGATCAATATAAAATTTTAGTTGTGATCCTCTACCAGGTTTCAAAATTTGATAGGCACAGCACAGCAAAACCAATGAATTCATTTCTGAGAATTCCAAAATAAAAAGCATAGCTCTGGTGGCTTAAAGTAACAGCAGAGGATGAGGGCCAGGGAAGCAGTTAGGCTGATTGCAGATTGTCCTCTCTCCCACTTCTCATCCAATCCTATCTTCCGCTCTCTCCCTTCAGCTCTGTAGCACAACACTTGCTGTGACCTCCCTTTCTTCCCTCTCCCCATCTTCATGAGATCACAAAGACTTCTTTGGACTTTCCTTCCCCTTGTCTCAGTCATTCTGAGACAAACTCCAGCAGTCATTCTGAGATCCTGCCAGCCAAGCCCACCACAGAAGCAAATAGGCCAGTGACACAGGTCAGCAAACTTCAGATCAACACTCCCCATCATGTCCTCCAAATCCAGTCCCTGAATCTCATCTCCAGATCTTTCACAAACTACATTTTGCATCCTTTCCTGACTCTGTTCTTGTTCTCAAAGAACTAAGATTTTCCTAGTAAAATACCCTTATTTCTTCCCTCCTGTAGGCTGCTTCAGTTCCATTTCTACCTATTCACATTCCTAAGTATTAGATCCCAATAGCCAGAAACGTATTTTACACATAACTCCCTGGAACCAGACCTAGATGAATCATGGAAACATTTTCTACCAGACTACACAAATCCAAAATACTAAGAACCAGAGAGGACAAAAGAAATCAATGAACAAAAATGCCCAACCAAAAAAGTCAAGACAAGAAAGCAGAACCTATAATTATAATTATCACAGATACTGATGCCTAGACAACAGTATAAAAATTCAGTCAATAACAGCCAGAGTAATGTGTCCCTACCAGAGCCCAACAACCCTGCTACTGATGAATGTAAATAGCTGAAGCACAAGTCAAAGACCTTAACATAGACATTATTAATATGATAGAGGGCTTCAAAGAAGAAATGAATAAATTCATTAAAGAAGTCTTAAAAATCACAGAGTGGAAGAGAATGAATAAAACAGTTTGTCTTAGAAGTCTCAATAAAATCAATAAAGAAAACCCAAAAGAGGGAAATTTAGAAATGAAAAATTATTATAATCCATTCATCAAACACGAGGATACCAGAATTCGCAAGAGAAACGCAGCATAAATCAGATGTTGACACTCACAGAATGATAACAGGTGACTTCAATACCCCACTCTAACCAATAGAAATCATTTAGTCAAAAAGTAAACATATGAATCATACAATAACTTACATCATAAAATAAATTGACCCTAACACATATTTACAAATCTCTTCCCTCAAAACAGAGAATATAGCTTTTCACTGGGCAGTGGTGGTACAAACCTTTAGTCCCAGAACTTGGGAGGCAGAGGCAGGTTGATCTCTGTGAGTTCGAGGCCAGCCTAGACTACAAGATCTAGTTCCATGACAGGCTCCAAAGCTACTCCTGTACCTGTATCCTGTACCGAAAAACTAAAAGCATCTCATGTAACTTTTTCGAGAGTCAACAACATACATAAATAAACCCCAAACCAGTACTAACAGTTACAAGACATTGAAATGACACACTGCATCTTATCCTAGCTGACCACAATTGATGAGAGTTAGATTAAAACAGAAACAACAAAAGCTTACAAATTTAGGGAAAATGAACAACTCAGTATTGAATCAAAATAAGTCAAAAAAATTAAAACTTGATGAAATTAAATGAAAACAAACCACCATACCCTACCTTATAGGACATAATAAGGAAGTTCAAAGTGGCAAATTCATAGCACACAGTGTCTACATAAATAATGTGGACAAACTTATACTAATAACTTATCATCACACAGAATAATCTAGATCAAAAAAAATCACACCCAAAAAGAGTAGATGGAAATAAATAAACAAACTTGGGTCTGAAGTCAATAAAATGGAACCAGCCACACAAAAACACAATACAAAGAATCATTGAAACAAATAGTTGATTCTTTGAGAAAAAAAAATCACTAATCTTGACAAGCACTTACACAAATTAACTAAAAGGCAATGGGAAAAGCTCCAAATCAACATAACTTGAGATGGAAATGGGGAAATAACAACAGAAACCAGGAAATCAATTGAATTATAAGGGCATATTCTTCTAAAATCCTGAAATCTACCAAGTTGAAAATTGAAAATAAACAGAAAATTTTCTCAACATAAAACATTCACCAAAATCAAATGAACATCAGAAAAACTATTTAAAAAGAGTGAGATCCCCTATTGAAATATAAGCATTGATGAGAAATTACCAAGCAGATAAAACACAGAGTCAGATGGTTTTAGCACAGAATTCTACCAGAGTTTCAAAGAAGAGTTTATGCCAATAATCCTCCAATCATTACAAAAAATAGAGAAGGAACATCTTTGATTTTGTTTATGAGACCACAGCTACCCTGCTACTTTAACCAAATAAAGATCCAATAAAGAAAGAGAATTACAGACTAGCTCCACTTACAAACATATATATAAAAATTCTCAATTCAATTTTGTAAATAGATTCCAAGAAATAATCAAGATAATCTATCCAACCTGATCAATCAGACTTCATCCTAGAGATTCAGCGATGGTTTAGCATACATATATTGATAAATGTAGCACACCATATAAACAATCTGAAAGACAAAACCCACATGATTATCTCAATAGACACAGAAAAATCCTTTGATAAAATAAAATACCCATTTATAATAAAAGTCCTGGAGAGATTAAGGATGCAAGGAACATACCTCAACATATTAAAGACAGTTTATAGCAAGCCCATACCCAGCATCAGCTTAAATGGAGAAAACCCTAAAGCAATTCCACTAAAATGAGGAAAATGAAAAAGTCATCCACTCTCTTCATACATACCTATTCAATATAAAACTTGATATCTTAGCTAGAGCAATAGGACAACTGAAGCAGATCAAGAGACTATAAATTTGAAAGGACAAAGTTGAAGTATCTGTATTTTCAGATGAAATGGTAGTATACATAAGTGACCCTAAAATTGTACTTGGAAATTCTTACAGCTGGAAACTCCCACAAGCCCTTTCACTTAAAAACAAAAAACAAGATAGAATATTAACTCTCATACTGAAAGAAATCAGGAAAGAACATTCTTTAAAATAGCCTAAAATCATATAAAATTGCTTAGAAAAAGTCCAACCAAACCAAAAACAAAGAGTTGTATCATTAAAAAAAAAACCCTTAAGACATTAAAGAAAGAAACTGAAATTGAAGAAGGTAACAGCATGTGGAAAGATCTCCCATGCTCCTGAATCAATAGGATTAGCATAGTAAAAATATGGCATCCTACCAAAAGAAATCAACATGATTAATGCAATCCCCTCCCAAATTACAACACAGTTCTTCACCAATCTTGAAAGAATAATTTTCAAACTTCATATGGAAACATAAAAATCCAAGATAGCTAAAATATTCTTGAATAATCAAAGAACTGTCAGAGGTAACACCATCCCCAACCTCCAGTTTTACAACGGACCTATAATAATAATAAAAAAACGCATAGTACTAAAATAAAAACAGACTCATTGACCAACAGAATTCAGTTGAAGATTCAGACATAAATTGACCTACCTACAAACACCTGGGTTTTAGTAAAAAAGCCCGAAATGCACACTGGAAAAAAGACAACATCTTCAGCAAATGGTGCTGTCAAGGTCAATGGCTCCATACACAACAATTCAAATAGAGCCATAACAACTTGCTCAAACTCAGCCTCAAAAAGAACACAGACCACAGCATAGGACCAGAAGCCCTGAACCTGATAGAAGGGCACGTGGAGAATTGTCTTGAACTCATAGGCACAGGAAACAACTTTCATAACAGAGCACCATTAAGTGCATAAGCACTAAAATCAACAATGAATACATGGGATCCAATGAAAATAAAACAGTGTGTGCAAAGGACACTATCATTAGGAAAATGAGACAGGTAAATGAACGAAAAAATTTTTAAAAAATCTGAATTAGTTAACCCTACCCAGAAAGACAAATAGAGTATTTATTCACCTGTATGTGGATGCTTCTTGTTAATTCAAAGATGAAATTCATAAAACAACAGAGGTTAAGTATAGAATAAGGAAGAAGTGGGAAGGAACAGATTTCCATAGTAACGGAAGCACGATGCATAGCTATGGATGGATGATGGCAAAATAATGGAAAGGAAGGATCATTTGGAGATGGGGATGGATGTGTGAACAAGGAAGGCGATATGAGGAGAGACAGCTAAACTAATGGCCAATTGAGGGTTCACATGAAATACTAATATAGTAAAATCTTCCTAAGTTATATACATATATGAAGGCAATCTAAATGACATAACCAAATAATGGAGGAGAAACAACCCCCAAGTGGATATTTCACATCGACACTTCTGTACTGAGAATGAGCTACATCTGTAGAATATTACTTTACACTGTGTAAATATATGTCACCATGACTGGTTTAATAAAGAAGCTGATTGATCAATAGCTGAACAGGATAAGGTTCTGTGGGAGAACCAGACTAACACCCTGGAAAGAAGAATTGGGGTGGGAAATCACGGGCAGATACATAAAAACAAGACGACTGTGCCATGTTGTAAAAGGTACCACTATGTGACAGAGAGTAGATAAGAAATATGGGCTAATTATGGTGTTGTTTTCGTTGTGATATAACAAATAATGCTTTCCAGAAGATCAGAGTGTGGAGCTAGTCATACTAGTTAGTCACAGAAGCCAGGCAATGATGGCACACACCTTCAATCACAAAACTCCAGAGACAGAGAGAGACAGGTCTATGTGACTTTAAGGCCATTCTGGGCTATGCTAAATCAATCCAGTCTAAAAGAGAAACAGAGTCTGACAATGGTGACTCATGCCTTTAATCACATTACTTGGGAGTCCCACACCTTTAATCTCAGCACAAGGGAGGTGGAGACAGGAAAGGATTTGGCTGGGCAGAGAGAGGAATATAAGTCAAGTGGAGACAGGAGCTCACTACAATTCAATCTGAGGACTTGAGAGACAGGATACTGTTATGTCCGATGCAGGTGGGAAGAAGACACGAGACGCAAAAGAACCCACTTAGGAGTTTATTAGAAAAGACTTACTGCTCACAGGCCAAGAACACATGCAAGGGGAAGGAAGAAGAAGAGGAAGAGAGCATGGAGTTGGCTCATCTGGCTTTTAAAGGCTGCCTTGCACATGCGCACAGGGGTGCATGAGTACGTCAGACGCTGGTGATGCAGATGGCAGGAGACCCACCCCTTGCACATGTCCTTTAGTTGAGGTAGCCACGCATGCACACATGTGGGTCATGCTCCCATGTGGGTCATGCTCCCAAGAGTCCGCCCACATGTGGCTGCTTTTAGGACCCAGGAGTGCAGTCTTATGGGTGGCTAGATAATTACAGATACCACATTGTGATTGAGGATTTTGTAGAGATAAAAGAACTAGTGACTGGCTGTTCTGCTTCTCTGATCTCTCAGCTTTGACCCCGGGTTTAATTATTAAGAACAGTTAGAAATCATGCTAAGGTTAATTTAAAATGTAAGAGTTAACTAGTAACAAGCTTGAGCTATCTACCAAGCAATAATAATAAATCATAAGTCTCTGAGTGGTTATTTGGAAGCAACTTGCAAGACACAGAGAAACTCTGCCTATGCACATCTAATTGAGTTTTTGGCCAAAGCTCTTCCATGAGAAATCCCAAGCAACATAGGCTGTTATAAATGCAATAGGTTGTTCTCCACAAACAGAGAGCAATTGCTGAACACAACACCTATACAACTCACTGACCATGGAGAAGTAAAGGCAGTGTCTACACCAGAACCTTAATTACTGCTGGTTAGTGTTCTAGGTAGTTTATGGGAGCCTTAAAAGTTCCAGCCTTTAACACCATGAACAACTAAAGAGGGACTAAAAATCTGAGGGTAAAGAAGTCTACTCACAATTGAATCATCTGTCCATGTTTCTTTATTCTTCTCTATATCTGTTACAAATATTCCCAGTAATATATTCCTTTAAAACCAGCAATTCCCCAGCCCTAGCAGATCCCAGGGCTGGAATTGTTTTGCCCCATAGAAAATCAGATAAGGGTTTTCACACAGAGAGAGATCCGAGGAAGTGGCCAGTACTTGTCTGGTTAACTCCTTAATGGGGAAAGTTAATTAAGAAATGAATTAAATCCTTAATGCACAGAAACAGGTAACCAAGCAACCAACATAAACAGTCAGGTAGAAGCCATGGCTCCTGAGCAGATAACATGTACACCAGATACTGCAATTGCTATGTGTCTTTAGGTCTGGAGTACACACTAAGTGGTAAAGATAAAGGGGAGAGCCAGGCCTCTAAAATTATCAGTTCCAGGATATGCTGTTATTATCAGCCATTCTGGTCAGTGGGTGGTAGTGTGTCTGTGGAGCCCATGGGAAGGAAGTCTTTCTCTGGTAGCAGTTAATTATCTCTTCTGCTGTCCTTGGGAGTAAAACAGAAGCTGTAAATTTTCTGAATTAAAATCGCTAGTAAACTGTGGTGAAAGGAGTTAAAAATTATTTAAGTAGCTTAAAACCGGAACAGCTGCTTTGGGTAAGTACTAATTCTGTGTCCTTAGATTATGTCGGAGGCCGCTCATTTGTTCCTGACCATTCAGACTTGAAATAACCACACAGAAACTGTATTAATTAAAACACTACTTGGCCTATTACCTTATACATATTTTTATCTAGCTGTCATATAAATTAACCCATCTCCATTAATCTATGCATCACCACAAAGTTGTGGCTTACCAGCAAAGTTTCAACAGGCAATGACGGTACAATGGTACCCTGCATGCAAGTTATGCTAGTGAAATGCTAGCACAAAGCTTGTGGGAGTAACAAACCTGTATCTGACTTGGTTTAAGGCCCACTACATGAAAAGGAATCCATATTAAAAACTACTTGGTTGACTAAGAACTTTAGCTAGTTCAGGGATGCCTAGGAACACCGAACACTACTCTTCTACAAAAGGAACAAAACGAGCAATAAAATGACTGCTATTATTAATATTCTGCTATACTCATAGGCCAATGCCTTGCTCAGCCATCATCAGAGAAGCCTACTCCTGCAGCAGACATGAACAAATACAGAGCCACTCAGACAATATGCAGACAGTGAGAGACCTTAGAATACTCAGCCATAAGTGGGGATGTCTCCATCAAATTCCTTCTGACTGGGCTAAAAATTCTTGTGGTAAGCAGTTGGAAACACTGTAGGAGTCATGGGAAATCAAGGACACCAGGAAAACAAGGCCTTCAAAACACAGGCGCATAAAACTTCAGAGACTTAGGCAGCATAACAAGGAAATGCACCAGTCTGTCTCAGCCGAAGTCCTAGAGGTGAAAGGATACACGAACACATGTCCCCAGCCCTAACCTAGAAGCTATATCTGATTGTAAGTAATAACCACTTACAAATACAAATTAATTTTTTCCAAGAGAGTCGCCTTGGAGTAACAAACTACCTTGAAATATAGACTTGATGTTCAGGAGTAAACGGCCAACAGAACATTTTAACAACATCTTTAGAAGTTCCTTGCATCAGAATTTCGCTAATGGGCTTTTCTTTCTTTTCTTAATTTTATTTTTATTTTAACTTTTATTCTTATATATTTAAATATTCATTATTTGGATTTTTATTTTATTTTCTACCTTGCATGTCTTCCAGATAAATTATGGATTCTCACTTGTCCTTTTATGGGATTCATGAATGTGTGAATGAGTGGGTCTCTGCTTCTATAACAGTTCCTTGTGCCTTTTCTTGGGTTATTTCCCTTCTGTTTGTTTGTTCTACTCTATTTGTTTGCTTTGTTTTCTTTTATTATGTTATATTATTATTATTAATTTTTCTTCTTGTTTTGTTTTCTAAAGAGAGACAAAAATGGGTGACTCAGACAGTAAGGGAGGTTTGTAGGGACTGGAAGATACAAAGGAAGGAGAAAACATAATTAGAATATATTGTCTGAAAAAATCCATTTCAACAAAAAAAGAAAAGTTTTCTCTCATTGCTCTGGTTGTATGTGTGTGTGTGTATGTATGTATGTGTCTTTTCTGTCTCTCTGTCTCTTCATATAGCAGTCTGTCTTCTTTAATAGCAGCATCCATTGAATTTATGCTTATACATACTAACCTCATTTGAAGTTGATTGTATCTACTTACTTGCATTTAGGAAAGCTTTATTTTTAAATAAGAATCATATTAACAGATTCTAGATATCATGAATTTAAAAAACACACATGAAGGATGGGGACATACTTCAATGTAGGCTATCAGTTCAATTTGAATGTCATTTAAGGTTTTAAAGTTGCCTCAAATATTTCATGTGGCATAATCCTACTACATATTTTACTTGAAATTAAAATTAAGTGTCCTGAGAAAGCATACCCCTAAAGAAAATTTCATCATAATCTCATTAATGTGTACAAGCCTGTTGAAGACCAAAACAACCCAGATCCTGAAATTAAGAAAAAATGTGAAAGCTTTCAGAATTGTCCAAGTACTCAAAACCAGAAACACCTTCTCTAAGTAACAGTCTGAGGATCTAGGAAAACATCCTTCCACTTTTGCCTCATTTATTCTTGGGAGTTAAATCATCACTTGAGTTCTACCTGACAAATATCCATGGAATTCCACAAAGTGTGTGAGAAACCGAACAGTGAGGACCCGGTAAAATGATAGAAAAACAGAGTTAAAATCACATCATGACTTGGTTCTAGTAACGATGTAGAGAGACCAAACATTTGCTGAGAGACGGAGTGTGGACCACCAAGCAACACCATAAAAGTTGAAACAACTATTACCCACAATTTGTAAAATAGGCCAGATTTCATGAAGCAGTTCTGGAAGTGAGAATGAAAATTGGAAGTTGTTCTGGAGAAGAGAGAATGCTTTGACCCAATGTAGAAGATACATGCCCGTTCAAAGATAAATGAGTCACGTTAACTAATAGATCTCAAACTTCACTTTCTCTCAGTATCCCTCTACATGGTTAATTCTCAAGGTTCATTCCAAAGGATGTCAGTTCAATAGGCTGGGAATTTTTTTCATCTGTTGTTTGTTTGTTTATTTGTAAAGGCTCTACCATGGATGGCCAATCAGTACATAGACTCAAGTGTACAGTGGTTCAAACACAGCTTATTTTCGTGGGTTCTTCAATTAATAGATCAAAGTGAATGTGTTAGACTTGGTTTGGAGTAGAAGTGGGCAGAGAGAAAATTGACCTCATGATCACATATCACAAGTAATCTTTAGGTCTATTCCTATCTGAGAATTGTGTATCAAACAGGGTTTGCATTAATGCAAGCCTCTTCCAGTCTCCATTCTCCAAATACAAAGATGCCTTTCTTGATAATCATTTCTTATTAAGCTGTGAAAAAGTTAGA
Source organism: Dicrostonyx torquatus (assembly GCA_028555095.1). Lineage (NCBI taxonomy): Eukaryota > Metazoa > Chordata > Mammalia > Rodentia > Cricetidae > Dicrostonyx > Dicrostonyx torquatus. Next base: position 1,819,879 of record JAQHUG010000337.1, on the reverse strand, counting down.
GAGTAATTCCCTTGCCCAAACTAATTTGAACATGTTCCATCACTGAATAGTATCTTTCCAATTAGTAAAGCAAAAGGAAGATAGAATATCCCACATTCTAGAAGATGACCAAATCTACACTAATTGGTACTTATTTTAGGTTACTAATACAAGTAATTCAGGAGCACATGAGGTAAATTGCACTAACCTAGAGAAATTGCCTTACTATTTATGTAAATTGCCTCAAAACGGTATCTAAAAATAACACTGTGAATGACTAAAAATAACAGTGTGAGTCAAGCTCCAGGAAATGTTGATTTAGATTGCTGCTTGTTGTGTCTCTGCATTTCAAATAATGAAAGGGAAAAAACTTCCAAAATAGACAAAACAGCAATGTGAACTTTTTGAGAGATGCTCTATGACACGTGAAACATTCCTGTCCTCTATACCCGAGGGGAGGTGACTCACAATTTTGCCAGCATATGCTTATGGTATCTTTGTCTAGACAGAGGCAATAGTGAGATGTGTATTTTTCTGTTGATAAGTTAAAGTAACTCTTACTGCTCTTTCTAGATGGTTGTGCATCCATGTGGGTGTGTTTGGGACTGGAATCAGTATTGTCTTACAATTCTGATGATCAAGATTAATTTTGTTACTGGAAATCTCCAACGTTCCCTGAATCGAAGCTTCAGACAGGGCTTGAGGCAAATTCCAGATAGGAAATCCATGATCCTAACACATCATGAACTTCTTTAGTTTCAGTCAAAATATATTCTCACAAAATGCTACACTAGACCAAATTTTTGGTAAATCTTCTCAGATTTATAAGGTGTTCTCAAGGCATGGGTTTAATGAGTTGAAAAATTGCACTGAAAATATGTTCTGGGATATTTGTGTACTGTGTCAAGATACATTGCTGTGTCTGGTTTAATAAAGATATGAGCAGTCAATAGCTAAACAGGAGGGATGGGGGAAATTCTGGGCAGAGAGAAAGGAACTAGGAGATGTATCTAGGCTCAGATATGCCATCGAGTTGTAGAAAAGTTGGACACACAGAATTGGAGAGAGGTAAAAGCCATGTGGTAGAATTTACATTAATAAAATATGGATTGATTTAAGTTATAAGAGCTAGTGGGACAAGTCTAAGTTAATGGTCAAGTTTCCGTAGTTCGTAAGAAGTCTTGGCTTCATTATTTTGGAGCTGGCAGGTCAGACAAGAAAGTACAACTACAAAAGTAGGAAACCACTATTTGATTTTATATCTCTCTAGTTTTGTTTTTTCAAATAACTTTGAAGGCTGTATTAACTGGCAGGATTAAGTCATGATCTATGACATTCTATTTTAAGGAAATAATGCCATAATTAAATAATCCAAAACCAAAATTAGAAGCTAGAAAGCACCTGCTAAAGATCCCCTTGATTATCACTTTAATGACGCTCAAGTGACACATAATAAGGAAAGTCCAGAAGTGAAAGTATGTTTTTTAAAAAGAAAATGAAAATTGATTATTCAGAGTTTCATTTTCAATTATATCTTATTAGCTGTTTTAAAATCTAGAGAAGGGACGTTCCTAATGAACAGGCTGACAGGACTTCTTCTGTCCTAGCACTATCGAAGGACCACTGTGGAAATGGTGTTGGCTACAACTGGAAATATTATGGCAATAGTAGTTAAAATCAACTGTAAGTATGATTATACCCAAAATAAATATCCCCCCGCATCCTGTTTCCAACATTCTGAGAAACCTACAGATTCTTTAACTCTCAATTTCAAGTGTGTTCATACAAATAAAAACAAAAACTGAGTGTCTTAAAATAGAGGATAGTTAATAAAATTGTGATGTTTCTCTGTAGTCGTATATGAACTTACAGAAAATGCTTTGATTTGAAATAAAATGTGGGGAAGAAAACATGATGACAATTGAATTAATTTTCTAAGGATGTTGGAGAAAATATTGCAAATGGGGTTTTCACAATTGAGCAGAGTACAAACTCAAGATAAATGATTTAGCAAACCTGGTTTATGCCCAGGCTTCTCTACTGATAGATGGCTGCCTTCTGGTTACTGTACTCACATGGATTCTTCTTTCTAGACAGATGCCAGCCGTGTTAAAGTGGAGCCCTGCTTTAACAGTCTGTCCTCATTTTTTTTTGGTCTCTCTTACAACATTCTGACTAAAACAGTTTTGGAAGGAAAGGGTATATTTGGCTTGCAGGTTACAGTCTATCATCAACAGAAACCAGGCAGACACTCAGGCAGGGACCTGGATACAGGAAATAAAGCAGATGCAATAGAGGCTGCTTGCTGGATTGCTCACATGGCTATTCCAGCTATCTTTCACACATAACCCAGGCATATCTTCCAAAGACGGTAGCATCAACAATGTCCTGGCCCCTATTATAACAGTTAACAATCAAGATCATGTCCCACAGACCTGTCTAAT
>JAQHUG010000337.1:1782458-1804457 GCA_028555095.1 Dicrostonyx torquatus | reverse complement strand
AAATTGTTGTAAGATTGTCCTTCAACAATACTTGATATTACATTAAATTAAAAAAAAATCAAATGGGCTAATGACCTAAATGTAAAACAGTCTCACAAAATTCCTGACACAAAGCACAAGAGAAACTGTTTGCTCGTGTCCTTGGCAGTGGCTTGTAGTTATTACAGAAAATTCCAGGGCAACTAGTAGAAAACTATAGCTACGTTAAACTTAAAGGTTTTGTTTCCTTTTTTCAATACAAGTCTCACTATGCCATAGAGGTCATCCTTGAGCTGATGATCATACTGTCCCTGATTCCTGAGTGCTGTGATCACAGTCTTGTGCCATCAAGCAAACAAATAAATAAACACCCTGTAGGCAGGGAGCAAATACTGGAGATATATATCTGATCTGTTACTTCAAACAAATTAAGGAGAAAATGAATGGCCCAATTAAAGTGGGAAAATGACACTTTTGTGTGACTACTGACCTCTGAGATGGGATGCAAGGTTGCCTTCTTTTTCAAATGAGTTTCCTTAGCTAGTCTGTCTCTGATAAAAAAAAAATCACAACCAGGGAATGGTTCCAACAGAAAGCCCACCACATTCTTTTGTTGTTGACACCAACCCATGTGACTATAACTGTCCAAAGGGCAGGCCTATTTAAGTCTTACACTTCTGAAAATTTTGATCTGTCTCCTCACCCTCCCCAGATGCCTTATTCTGCTTGAGATAGCCTTTATACAATGCACAAGCCTTATTTTATGGGAATCCCTTAAAGGCTAGGACCCATTTGTTCTGTCTTTTAATTGTATTTTTTTAAATAGGCATACAAAAAGATGGATATCATAGCAGCATGTTCCCATGCCTTATTCTTGTTTGTTTGCCTCTTCTAACTGCCCAGATTTTTCTCATTCTTCTTTTTAAGTGCCACCCTGTCTGCTTTAGCAGCACAGAGATGTTATTGTCCACTTTTACCCTTCTCCCCTAATGACCTTTTTCTAATACCCTCCCTAGTTTCATGAACTTATCTCATCCACTTACTTATAAACAATAAACATATATAGAAACAGAACTGAAGATCCATGGGTAAAGAAAGCATTTTTTTGCCATTTTAAGTGTGAGTTATTTCATCAAATATGCTGATTTACACTCTCCCATCTTTTGTTGCAACTGTCATGGTTTCTATTGTGTGTATGGCTGTATAAAGTTTTACTGTGTGCCTGGATCACATTTGCTTCCATTCTTTCATCTGTTATAGAGATCTAGATCAGGGCCATTTCGTATCTGTTGTGAATAGAGCAGAGACATGAATGGATGTGAAAGTGTCTCTGTGGTAGGATGCAGAATCCTTGGCTCTATCTGTTTAGGAGTAGCATATCTGTGCAGCTCAATATTTAGGTGCTTCTGAGAAACCTTGACTCTGATTCCATAGTTGATATACAATTGTTCGCGTAAGTGTAAAATTATAAGCATACACTACAATACACTAGGTCATCATGAATATAATTTTGGTTTCGAATAAGAAAAAAGTCAGATATGTTTTTCCTGGAATAGACATTCTCAATTTCATATCCTTTTTAAATAACTCACTAAATCCAAGTAGTGTTTCTCTGTAAGTGTTTCTCTGCATGGATGTGAAACCATTCCCTGAAGCATAGTTAACCTTCTAGACTCCACAAGCATAAACAAAACAGACCGCTCCCACCCTAGCAGCCCCCAGTTGTCAATAACTCCTCAGTTAAGCATGGAGAGTTACAACTTTCCTCCATAAACATAGAATATTGGTTTATTTAATCTGGGACGTGTCTTTTGCTGACAACCACTGCCATCCCAGCTGGACCACTCCTGGATCTATACCCAGAAGACTTTATTTCCTATTGTAGAACAACAAGTACATCTATGCTTATTACTTTTATATTCGTAATAGTTAAAAAAAAATGGAGGCTGCCTAGATGTCTGAGTTGATGAACGGATAATAAAAATGTGATACCTATACACAATGAAATTGTATTTAGCTGTAAAGAAAAAATGAAATTGCGAAATTTGCAAGTAAATGGAGAAGTTAATTCTGAGAGAAGTGATTCCACTCTTTTCCACCATCACTTTCAGTATGACACTTCTGGGGCTAGAGCACCCCCTCCCCTAAGCTGCATGAGAACTGTATTCTAGGCCCTGGATCATCTTCTCCTCTGCAGCTTCACCCCAAATTACCTTCAAACACAAGAATATTTTAAAATCTCCCTGGTTTGTTCAGTTTCTTGGGAGTGAATGTAAATAGATTGTAGAGTAGCTTCAGACATTTAAGTGCTTCCTCTATTTCTTTCCCAGCAGAAGCCAAAGAGTTAAAGTACTTCTTCAACTGATGGAAGTGCTTCATCAGAACAATGAGTCATCTGTGACTCAAGCTACGTTCCTTTCCACACAAAGAGCTCTCCACTCTGTTTTGGGCAACTGTGCTTTATGCTACACTCAGCATGTGGGTAGTAAAATTCCATTCAAGCAAAATAACAGCCACAAAAGGGTCCTTTACACATTAACCTGTACTTAAACTAATGCTATTACTAGTTGATAAATATCAGGAAGGCATCTTACACAAAACAGTGACGTTAAAAAAGCAAGAAAGCTTCTGACTGAAAGTTGGGTGCGAGTTTAGAAAGCTTCTCCCTGCTGCCCTGCATGCTATGAGGTTTTGGAAATCCAGCTCTGGAGAGTATCATTTAAAAAGCATTGGCATAATGAGTTTCACTCTGCATTGAACTCCAAGTCGCATATGACAAAGCAATAAGTAAATATATCAGTAACTGTCCAGCTGACATTTCAAATCGTGACCCCATCATTCATTTTGATAGTTCCTGGTAATAAGTGTTTTCCCAGGAATTGTAGAAGGCAAACAAACACATTGCTGTTATGTTGAATGACATATACTTGCCACATATGACTGGCTGCAGCTTTTGCCAGTGTGACATTAGAAAACTTATCTGTCGATTGTTTTTATATCCTGACACCGTTACTTTAAGATCTAGCTTGAAAAACAGATATTGACACTTTCTGCATTTCTAGGAATAAATATCAAATCTCTTGAGCTAGGGGCACACACACAGAGACACACACAGAGAGACACACACACACAAAATCTTTAGATAATCTTGCAATATAAAAATTCAGAATATTTTTGTCATTGGGCTACAAACTGACTAAGTCAAGAGCTAAATGATCAGCAATAATCATTTTCATAGGAAGGTTCAGAAGACAGTTGTCACTCTGTATTCGGGCTGATTCTACATGTGTGTTCTATAAAAGAATGCTTTGTATCCTCACCCAACTATCTACTAAATATACAACACTCAACTCATTTTTAAGGACTAAATTAAACATCATGCATTCTGTAAGGCTTTTATCACAAATATCACAAATATGAAGGCTTTCTATTTTCAGTAATGTAATTTGTATGTCTGTTCTTGATGTTGGACCACAGAGTAATGAAGGCAGAATTTATATTTTATTCATTTTTGCCCCAAAGCTTACTTCAGACCTCACCACATAATATTTTGTCAGAAATAGACAACAATGACAATAGCTATAGATGAATTACTTCTTAGGATTATATTGTGGGTGGGCATACTCATAATATTTGGTGATCAAATGCTACCTGGACCTACTGTCAAGGACACAAAGGCTGCATGTGTGTTCTACCATACTCACCAAACATCTCCTCATTCACCAGAATTCCATCCATTCTACTTTTGAAAAAAAAAAAAGAAGACTACTCTGAAGCTAAGAATAAGAGAAATGTATCTGATATTTGGCTTGGATATTTTGCTTAACCAAAATATGTTGATTACATTTGAGATTCAACATATGAAAAATATTATTACATTTTAATTCTTTTCCAAGGAAGCACATTTTCAAAAATTGTAGTATCCATCACTGGTAGTAAAGTTTCATTTAGGCAATATAACATGACACCTGTAAGTTCAGTCATAGAACCTAAAGTTGAGATCAATTTTATTACTCAGTTGTAATCTACCATCATGATTTTCATTGATGTGGGATGAAAAGATTGTTAAGTCTGGATTGTTCATGTAAAGTCTATATTTTTGACGTATTATTTGTACTTGGTGGCTAAGTAACACTGATGATATTATTTAACCATTTAATATCTGAATTTCCACAGATGGCTTATCAGAACTAATAATAACAGAACATCTGAGCCAGACATTTATAAGGTTAATGAAAATAAGCATATTATAGATGTTTAATATGTTAGAAAATTACAAAGCAAAGGCTTTCTGTCAACCTCTGTCCCCATAGGTCTTCATAAAAATTATTTCATTCAGTCAATATTCACTGGACACTTTCTTTGTGATAGATGCACACTCAAGAGATGGTTATGAATAAGAGCCTGTGACACCATGAGGCTCATATTCTAAGAAACGATGTTGTAGAAAGGAGGACAAATTATTACCAAAGCAAAATTATAAAATAGATTAACACATAAGAGTATAGATTAGAGGTATATTACCCCATAAGTGGCAGTCAGTGAAGATCTGTGAAACATGAACAGGGCAGAATGTAAGAGACAGAGGAATGAAAATAAAGTTTTCAAAGCGTAATTATTTCAAGCTAAACATAGCAGCAGACCATCATTTTCTAATTAGGATGTGTTCATGAAAGACGTGCAAATAATGTGATCCCAAAGTTGGGGAAAAGCTTGACTGTACCAGATTGGGAAACATCAGCTTAAGTGGTAAGTGCAGTGCAAATTCTATGGTGGAGATTGTACTGGGAATTATGGGTTGTAATTTCCATATTAAAGATAACTTGATACCTTTTGAGGTGAGGTAAAGGTGTTTGGCAGGTGTTTGAAGAATAAAATTGGTTAGACAGGAGTGTTGATAGCAATTTCCAGAACTGATTTTATCAATAGCACCATTTGATTCAAAGATGAAGCCTACGATAATAGATCCAAGCAATAGGCAAATGGTGCTGCCCTTCATAAAATAGAAGCCTAAGGAGTGGCCACTTTGAAAATCAAAGCCCATAATCTGGCTTTGCATATGCTAGTAAACTAATTTAGAGTTGCACATTGTTGATTAATATAAAATTCTACAATATAGCTAAATGGAATCACCTAGAAAAAAATATGAAGCACATAACTGCACCAGAAGCAAATACCATGTACCCAGAGCATAGCAATATTCAGTGGCTAGAAAAGGAGACAAAATTTCAGCGGATACTCTAGACAACCATTCAAGAGATGTGAAAATGCAATCAGGAGAGTGTAGTACCCACAAGCCTATGAGAACCACAAACCAATAACAAAGGGATTATGCACCTCAGATGATGCTGGAAACATGAAATTATTTGTAAAAAAAAACAAACAAACAAACATAGGTCATTGAAGGGAAGGCTAGACTCAAGTTGTGAGAGCAAGTGCCTGACTCATGTAGGTCAAAAAGCATCCATAAGTTGAGAAAATAGGACTCTGACTTGACTAGACATGCTATAGGATTTTACTAATTAATGAAAGCATCAAGACAATTATATTGGAAAAGTTATAAATATGTTGTGGACTAGAAAATACTTGCAATGCCTGGCAGAACATTTTTCTCTCCCCTGTCCAGGAAGGACATTTGGCACATACAGTAAGCCTCACTCATACACGATTACTCTGCTTCTGTGAAGGCTAACCCAAAGCATAGTTCCTCTAAAACATATGATTTTTTTAAACCTGAGTTTTAATCTTACACAGCTAAGACAAAAAGAAATGGTACAAACAGCATTTTAGCTGACTGACAGTATAGAAAAACAGACTAAGATAATGCTCCTAGGCATCACTTTAAAAAGTGAGTTTTATTTCTACACTTCAGTGCAGCAAGTACTACGTGTTGAAGACTTTTCCATGAGTGTAACTGAAGCCATTAATTTTCATTAATAGAAAAAGAAAATAAAATTTCATTTATTCTGATGGTTCAGAAAATTATGTGTTGACCCTCCAAGAGATACAGAATGTGGGTTTTTTTTTTTGAGACTATTCAAAATTAAACTGAGACAGCCTTTTTAACAGCTATGTAACAAAACCACCTCTTTCATGACAGTGCAATGAACTATGTATCACTAATACCATATTTTCAATGACCTTATAATAAACCTAAAATCTTAAGAGAAGAGTGATGCTGTCAAAATGCAATTGTTTCAAACTTAGGAAATAAACTGCTTATCAAAAATGCAATACTTACTGACAAATGGCTCGTTTTCATATTGGCATCAATGTGAGAGCACAGAAGACACAACCTTGCTAAACAGTTGTTACCACTAGCTCTCATTTTAATCAGGAACATCTGCCCAAGGGTTATCTACTCCTGCATTCAGAAGGAAGTGGGGCCATTTCAAGAACCGATAAAAGGGTATCTCTACGAGATTGGATTGAGCTTCCTCAAGAATCACCTGGCCCTGAAACCAAGCAAGCATAGGGGTCAGCACTTGCTATTATGGGCTCACAGTCTTTGACAAATCTGCTGGAAGTTCCAGAGAGTTCTTTGCCCAGAGAAGAATCATGTGTTAAATTTAAGTGCATGGCCTACAAAGAAAATCAACCCTAGGAATTGCAATGTATCTGGATGAAGACTTGATAAAGAAATTAAAATTGAAGCTTTTGATTACATATTTCCAGCCATAGTTCACGAGAATAGAGTAACCCAATTGCATGTGAGGGAGTGACCATGAGGACAGCCTTACAAACTCCACTCCTGTGTTGATGCTGGTTTAATACAAACAGCACTGACTGCACTGTACCCTACAGTCAGATTGATCCTGACTTACCACCTAACTTTAATAACCTGTTTCTACTGTTCCATTCTTCACACCTACCATAGCACTCATAACTCTGTCCTATAAAACTTCTCCTTTGTTACCGAGTCCTTTCCCGAGTCTATCAGTGACGTCTATAATATACTGGATGTCACTATTTAAAACCTGCCTTAAACCGTAGGTCTGGGACTGTTGGTAGATGAAGGCTATGATTTAGAGCAAATAGTTCTTCCCTTCTCCTGAGGGCTCTTTGTTACAGCTATGTCAAGATTATTTTTATCTGGGTTAGAGTTTCAATGACTCCCTTTTGATTTAGGGTTGAAGACTAATTTTGAACAACGAAACTGTCATATTTGGATGAAAGGAAGGCTATGCTATAAGATTGGAAATGAACCCAAATATATTAAGCCCTTGGTCATAAGCAGAAATGAGGAGTGAGCAGAAGCTGCTGAGCCACAACGCACCTCTAGATGTCCATGTATCCATGGCCCTAACAGTGTCCCCTTGGAACCAGTTCATATTTCTGTAGTTTTTATTCTCAGGTTTGCATGCAATTCTAGTGTCATTGTAGATTCCTATCATTTTTAGTATCTTCAGTGAATATCTGTGCTTGAATAAACTATATATAAAATCTAAAAATTCGCTATACAGACACCAGCCTGAAGCTGAGTAAAACTTGGAGGGATTTCAGTGAATTCCAGACAAGCTATATCCTATCTGTCCTTCTGTGGAATCTGAGGTTACAGTAAAATATATCAGCCCGGCTTCTTGTCCGAATAATTCCAGGCAGTGTGAATGTCAGAAGACTAGCATAAGAATGAGATTCAGGGTCTGGAGGTTCTAGGAAGGCACCTCAGATCTAAAGATAGAATGTTTTCTTCTTCAATCCTTTATAGGCTTATATAAATCAAATCCCAGGCACGTATGTGTTACTTGAGAAATCAGTTTTCTTTCAGACATCTCACCAAATTGAGAAGTCCTAAGTTTCCCAGGAGTCAGTTTAAACACTGTCTCCCGCTTTATACATGTTATGGAAAGGATTTAAACTTTGCTTATGGGGACATACAGTGAGAAAATGGCTACAGCCATCTGGAAATCTTGGCTCTACTACACTAATATACAACATTTCTATAAGCTATTATTTTACATTTGCTCTCTGTGTGCGCTTGTGAACCTTGCAACATCATGAGTTTCAAGACACCCTAATATTAAAATATTCATTTAAAACCGACATCTCACAACATAATGTTTCTTTAACACTTTGCACTGGAAGTTTTGCCAAGGCGGCTTGGATTTGGGCATTAGCCCAAAGTCTAAACTTGTAAAAGATATGGAATGTATTTCAAGAAGAAGGTGATACACTTAATCTAAATAATGATTAGATTTTCTTGTGTTCAGTGTGCCTCTGTATGGATAACAAAAGAGTGGAGGATGGGCTTATATAATAAGGAGGGAGATTAAAGCATAGTAGTGCCTCAAAATGTGACTTGTGCAAACACTGGATTTTATCACATATTTCAGTCTTCCATAGCTGCAATGGCCATATGTTCTAAAAACAACCAGCTATAGAGTAGTTGTAAGGACGGTGTCACAAGCAGTAAGGATGACACATGCCCTCACTAGCCTCTCTCCTTGTCTTCCCCTGTAACACAATCCTAGCTCTGTTTCACAATCTTTTCTTTGCATCTAAACGTAGTTATATTCTTGTCAATAAGATGTAAGCATAAGTCTTGTAAGCAAAGAGCCATGACAGCCAAGTGGTCCCTAATTGTGTCTTTTCATTGAACTTTTTCTGAAGGATGAGACTGGGATAATGATGGATGGAAATCTACACCGCCTTGGGTGATCAAATGACCTTCAGGATAAAAATGTCATATAAGATTTTGTTGCTATAGCAGTGCCTGACTACCTGTGACAAGACTTAATTTCTATGTAAAGAAATAACACGCTGGATTATTACTTTATTTATTATTGTAACTTGGTGTTGCTTATGAAGTTATACCCAATTGCAATTTATCCAGCTGCAAGATATTCTCACAGGGTTGTGGCACAGGTCAAAGAAGGAAGGATATAAGATAAAGGTTTCTGAAAAATTATATGGGAAGCTCATCTACTGCCTGTGCTTCTAATGCTCATATTTTAAACCCAGAACCATGGAGAATAAAACCAGAAGATTGAACAGGTGGCTTAGTGGATAAGAGCAGTTGCTGTACAAGCGTTAAAATCTGAACTTCAATCCCCAGGTCCCTAGAAAAAGCAGGTTGGGCTTACATTGTATCTCTAACCCAGCACGATGTGAGATAGAGACAGGTTGGTCCCTAGGGCTCATGCCCATCCAGCCCACTTGAAATGGTAAGATCCAAATTCAGTATGACTGTCTCAAGAGAAGAAAGTGGAAAGTGATAATCAGAATGCTCCACATCTTTATCTGGCCTCAGCATGATGAACATTCATGCATGGGCACACACACACACACACACACACACACACACACACACACACAGAGAGAGAGAGAGTTAAGTGTGAATAAGTAAAATTAACCTTAAACATCACTTTCACATTTATCTGAATGTATGTGCCTGTTAAATGGAGCTTGGGGGAAATATTACTCTGTAAACAAAATCCTAAAAAGAATTTATACACAGAATAATGTATATTATTAAACATATATATTACTTGTGCATGTGTATAATATATACATACATATATGTATTATGGATAGAAGATATGCATGCATCTCTTCCTTCTGCCTCAAACAAGAGCATAAACATCGTTAAGAACTGTTTGCATCACTGTGATTGTGTATTATATGCATTTGAGAAAGAATATTTGTCAGTCAATTAATTCTTTTCATTTTATAGATAACTGTCACCTAATGGAGACTGTTAAGAATATCCTCTCCTTTTCCATAACTATGTAAGACATTTGCTTTAAATGAGGAGGTTCTTTATTTCCTCAGGATTCATTTATGCCTGCTGGTTATTCCCCAGCTAAAGTCATAATCTTGTTTGCAACATCATAATCATTTACCTAGTGAACAATCAGTGTGTCACTAACAAAGAATTATGGCTTTAGGTAAAGGATAAACCTCAGGCACAGATGAACTCTGCGGAAATAAACGCTGTTTTCATGCAAATGTTGCTGGTAATAAATAACTAGGGATGAATATTAGGAAGACATAGAAGATTATATAAAAGCAGAGAAGGAGAAGCATGAAAGGGATGGTTTAAAATTTTTTTCTGAAAGTATGATACATAAAGTGTTTAAAACAGGAATAACTTCAGTTTTTACAAATTTTAACTTGTAGATTGCAAAAATATGATAATATATAGAACAATGGTTCATATTTTTTTAACACAAATCTGCTGTGGTTATATTTTGTTTGTGCTCTAACAAATAACGCTTGCCTGAGGATCAGAGTGTGGAGTGATGACTACTTAGGCATAGAAGCCAGGCCATGATAGCTTGCACCTTTAATCCCAGGTCTCGGGGAGGCAGAGACAGAGGGATCTCTATGATCACAATGCCACCCTGAGGTACATGAGATTGATCTAGTCTCAAAGAGAAGCAGAGTCCGGCAGTGGTGACTCACACCATTAATCCCAGTATTTAGGAGTCACATGCCTTTTATCCCAGCACTAGAGAGGTGGAGAAAGGAAGGAGGACACAAGGGTTCGTAGCATTCGGTCTGAGGACTTGTAGAGACTGGATACACTCACTATTCAGTCTGAGGATTTTATAGAGGTAAGAACTAGTAGATGGCTGCTTTGATCTACTCTTCTCTGACCTCTCAGCATTAATCCCTACATATGATTCCGGGTTTTTATTATTAAGATCAATTAGAATTCACACTACAATCTGGCACTCTGGATCATTTAGTCTAATTGCCATATGATAAAAGTAATTTGGTGTTGATTTTTGATGCTGATGTCACATGACTTATTCAGGCCAATTTGGCCCTAAATTTCCTCGCCAATTTTGGATGGTGAGTTTTAATTATGGAAATAACACAATCTAGAATTACCTGAAAAATGAGTCTCAGTGAAGGATTATCTTCATTGGCTTGAAGGCGTACCTGTGGGGGATTGTCTAAGTATATTAGCATCCAGACCACTGTGAGCAGCACCATTCCCTGTCCAGGGGCTTCTGTTGAGAGTATGGAAATGAGATGGGAAGAGATAATCAAGCAAGTGCGCCTGTGTGCATGTGACACTAAGTGAAGTGTCTGCTGTGACGCCCCTGTGATGACAGACTGTAGTCTAGCAGTGTGCATTGAAATAAACCCCCTTTCCCACTTGAGGTAGTTTTGTTAACATATTTTATCACAGGAACAGAAATGAAACTATAACACTAATCCAACATGTATTTCCCAAATATCAATGGTTGAGCTGTGAATTCCTCAAAGGTGGCAACCAACAGGGCAGAGCCCTTTACAGCTTCAAAAGTGTTTAAACATTTATTATTTTATTTTCACAACACACTTGATGACCTGAGGAAGAACCCCCATTTCTCTATATATGCACTATTTTTAATATTTAAGCACAGTATATTACTTTTTTCTCTAAATATGTCTATACATATATTATACTGATTCCTCTTGGGAGAAATTAAGTGCTGAGGTAGCTTATTGTTTGAGGTCTGTAGCGTCTTCCATTCTCCAATGTCCTCTAAGTCTTCAAGGCATCTCCTGGTTTGAGTGATCGATGGGTGTAACATGAGGGCTGGCTCGTTGGGGTTTCTGTTCCGCCCAGTACCCCACAGCCGGCAAGCCCCAAAGAAAATCACACAGAGACTCTACATTAGGTTATACACTGATTGGCCCATTAGCTCAGTCTTCCTACCAGCTCCCATAACTTATATTAACCCATTGTCAGCCACATGGCCAGTACCTTTTCTCAGCTGGGCTGCTACATGTTGCCTCCTTGGAGATCTGCGTAGGAATGCCAGGGAAGCTTCCTGCTTCCCAAATCTCCTGTTCTCACCTCTACTTCCTGTCTGGTTTTCCTGCCTATACTTCCTTCCTGGCCAATCAGCATTTATTTAAGACATGATTGATAGGATACCGAATTGTCCCACACCAGATGGGGTACAATACAAGCAATACATGCTCAATCAACATCTTCAAACACATGGATGTATTAATCACTATAGGTGTAGATGTCATTCATTTCTAAGAAAAGTCATAAAGAAGGGGCCAAGAAATGTGAAGGAGTTAAATATAGTGCTTTGAGAAGATTTATGATGAGAGCACACATTCCCAAACCTGCATGAACACTGCTTATGGTCTCTTTGAAAGCCCTGAATGAGTGAATTACTTAGAATATCTAAGTGACTATATATATCATGGCATTTGTTCATTCACAAAACTTTCTGGATACATCACCCCTGTTTTTAGAGTGTTAAATAACCTGCAGGTTTTCAAATAGCACTGGCCTGTACTCTCTATAGGACAATGCAGTGGACCTCAGTGGCCTCATCACTCTTGAACTCTTGAATAAAATTTAATATCAATTTGTTACCACCATGTGGGATTTGTAGGGAGGCTGCTAGTTAGTTCCTGGCTGCTCAGCGGCTCAGACCCGAAATAACCACACAGAAACTATATTATTTAAAAAACTGGTTTTCCCATTAGCTCTAGCTTCTTATTGGCTACCACTTATATCTTAATTTAACCCATTTCTAGTAACCTGTATATCACCATGAGGTGTGGCCTACCAGCAAAGATTCAGCATGTCTGTTTCTAGTGGAGACTCCATGCTTCTCTCTGACTCCACTTCCTTCATCCCAGCATTCCCTTTAGTTTTCCCTGTCTACTTCTATTCTGCCCCGCTCTGTTATAGGCTCAAAGCAGTTCTTTATTAATCGATGGTAATCACCGCATACAGAGGGGAATCCCACATCACATGTGTGCCCAGTGTGGCAAAGTAATGGTGTTTCACCTGAGTATCACAGCTCTGCACTGTTAAGTTTTACTGTTTGAAACAAAGATTTTGAGTCAGGTTGTCCTTTTAAGAAAAAAAAAAAAGTCTTGAATAGTGAGGGCCATACAGTGAATATCGGTCTCAGGCTGATGGTTGGAGAGAAGTATTTACTTTCAAGGTTTCACTGGACAAGAGTTGATTTATGCCAAAAAGAAGCAAGCTCAGCTAGCATGAGACCTAAGTGTGACTGAGGTAAAGAAATGGAAAATAATGAGTTAGGCTTCTGGACAAGGATCACTCTTTAAGACTGGGAGTGGAGCCCAGGTGATGCTTGTTATCGCCATGGTTTGAATAAGACCCCCTCTACATTCTTTGCTTGTTAATGTCTGGTCCCCAGTTGGTGACACTATTTGGAGTGCTTGAGTGTGGTCTTATCAGAGGAACTATTATCACAGGAGGCAGGCTTTGAGAGTCTAAAGACTCATACCATGTGTCTCTCTTATCCTGCTTGTAGTTCAAAATGTAAGCTCTCAGCTGTAGCTCCAGCTTTCATGTCTGATGATGTCCCACCATCAAGGTCTTTATCACTCTGGAATCTCATAAGCCCACATAGACACTTTCTTCTATAAGTCACACTGGCCATGATGTTCTACCAAATCTACAGAAAGTAATTAACACAGATCTACAGACTGGGGTGGAATTAAGGCTGTCAAAGTACCCATCTTCAAGAGGCAGAGGTGGATGGGTGTTGGGTGTGTTGGTGCCTTGCGTGCAGCATTTTCTGCTTAGGCCCAAGTTCTCAAACAGATTGATCTGGTCATAAAATGCCAAAGGCCAGTGTTCATGAGAAATCATTGGGGAGTTTGTCCACGAGGTCCTGAAGGAATACTATGCTAACTTTAATATCCCTGTTATGGTTGAGAGTCCTCTGGAATATTCAGAATTCTCTCAGTTCTATGATCAGAACTAGGTGCAGTCCTTGAAAAGTAATTTTAAGTTAGAGCTTCAAAATGAGTGAGTACATTGGATGTGATTCCAGCAAAAACCAGAATCTTTAGTTTTTATATCCTCTTTAGTCTAATAGCTGTTGAATTAAGGGATATTTCTCAGGGTGTGGTTATGGGGAGCAAATGAAGGCATAAGGAAATTTCTTCTCTGACACTAAGAACCCTTGTCATGTTTGACTGTGAAGTGTCATGGGTTAAAACACTCAGTCACCAACTGATGGTAAGAAAGGACGGAACTTTTAGGATGTAGGGTCTCAAAGGCAGACACAGACAGCTCAAAATGGGCTGGGAAACATACCATGCCATGCTACTGTGACGGGAGGAAAGTCCTTACACATTCTCTACTCTATTGACTCCAACATGAATTTTCTGTCATGACAGACAGTGCCCTCCAAAACTGTGCCTTGTCTTAAGTTGTTTCCCCCAGGAACTTTGACCTGAAATAAATAAGCCAGAAGTCAAATTGTAATCTCTGTGCCTCACATTCCATATTTCAAATTTTGATCAAAGGTGCATTTATGATAGCTGTTCACTTAATTTGGATTTTAATTTCTGTTTTGCTTCGAGACGAGATCTCACTTTATAGACCAGGCTATCCTGTAACTCACTATGGAGCCTAGCTTGACCAAGAAATACTATGTTATAAAGGCAATATATCACACAAAACCCTTTACAGTGTGACTTTTTACCTACAGATATAACACAGTCACTTTCTTGAAAGAGATTATGATTACCTTGGTCCAGTGCTCCGAAGACACCATAAATAAGCAGAACAATAAAATGATATCTAGGTGTACAGCAATGGAAACAGATATATAGTAGAAAGAGGGAGGAGAAAATTCTACATCCTTCATGAGAGATTGACACCATTACTTCCTCTTTCTCTCTCTTGCTGCAAAAGATCTTGAGAGATGTTACAGTCTACAGTGTAAGCAGCTCCATTTTGACAAAAGCAGCCATCTTAGAGGTTTAAGATAAACTCTGTCATCAAAGTGAGTCTGTTAAGACAATTCCAGGAAGTGAAACCTGTTAAACATTTCCAAGAAATGCTGACCACTTTTGCCCTTCCCAGGAATATGTAACTGTCATAAAATAGTTAATTAACTGCTTATTCTGGTTTCTGTATAGTTGCTTAAAGACTGCTTACAAAGGAGCTGTGATGCTAGCTTATGTCTGCAGAAGTACATGGCTTCAGGAATGAAGTCATTGTGTCTTTGCAGTGTTTGCCTTTTAAAACCCCTTCCTGGGTTCTGTCAGGGCCATGGTCTCTGTAGTCCTGGAGCTGACCAAGGGTTTGTAATCAGATAGAGTTTAAATAAAATTTGTGGGCTAAAACTTGATAGTCTGGTTGGTCTTTCCAGTGGTGTTGAACTCTGCAATAATAGGACATGGGAAATAAGACTAAAATGAAGAACTCCATGATGCAGTTTCCATAAGGTCTTCAAACACAATGTCATGGGACTTTGCTGTGATGAAGAAGTTTTCAGATCACCAATAATTGTATAAGGAAACCCTCATCCTTGATCTGCAATCCCATTAAATTTATTCATTCACCAAGTAGGGATTAGTTGGAACTGTTGTTCTCTGACCCCATGTGAGCAATACAGACGTCTGTTCAGGTAACTCCAGGAAAAGTAAATGTTGCATCTTCAAAACAGTACATAAAAGATTAACACCATGGTTGACTACATGAAAGGAACAGGAGTGATACAACTCTCCAACTTAAATAAGAAACCACTTTTACACTTCCTGAGAAAACCACTGAGTTTTAGAAATCATATCTGGAAGAACAAATTTTTTTCTACATTAAAAATTGTATTTTGGGGCAAGGGCTGGAAAGGACAGTCAAGTATACTTAAGCCTGACAGGAAGTATTTTTCTATGTTAAGAGATGAAGGGGCAGAACTTATTTTGACTACAGATACTAAAACTCAGATAACTAATAGCAGCAGAAAAGATGCCAAAAGGGTTTTCACACAAACTCACTGCTGTATCTATGGAATTCTGAAAGTAGACATGTTCGAGGGATAACTCACTGCTGTATGTATGGAATTGTGAAAGTAGACATGTTAAGAGTAAAATCAAAATTAGTGCTCAAGAGGGTAGGCTTCTAGAAGATCTTCACATTTCCCTGAGCTTTTCCAAATCCAGTCCTCCCACAAACCCCTTGCTGGCCTGCAGCTCCTTAGCAGATTAACTGGTGAGGCTGCCCCTCTTTCCCTGATCTCAAGTCCAGCAGATCATCTCCTCCAGCCTTCCTTTGGACTTCCAAGGCCCCAGTTACAACAGGTGAATCCATGCAAAATCCCAGACAACCCTGCCAAAGAAGCAAGTAGGCTAACTAAGCTCTAAGTCAAGCTTCAGATCTTCACTTTCCCTTGTCTCCTTCAAATGAAAACCCAGCAGTCTCATCCACAGTTCTGTGGTAGACCACCTCCTGTGACCTCGCCTCACTCTCTCCCCCATTCCCAGGAGACTAAACAGTTCTTTTTGGAACATCTTGCTTTTCTCCCTCTTCCTGAAGATTATGGACCACCTCAACCCCACCCCAGATTTCTGTAAATCCCCATTCTTAAAAATTATTTCTCAGCTGGGTGGTGGTGGCCCACACCTTTAATCCCAGCACTTGGGAGGACGAGGGAGGTGGATCTCGGTGAGTTCAAGGCCAGCCAGATCTACAAGAGCTAGATCCAGGTTAGACTCCAAAGTCACAGAGAAACCCTGTCTCAAAAAATCAAAAACAAACAAAAAAACAAAGCAAACAACAACAACAACAAAACATTAGTTCTCAATATGCATTCTAACCATAAAACTCCAGTAGCCATGCCTGGCATGAACCCAGAAGAATGTCCTATCAGGCTATACACAGCAAACACACTCCCTTAAGAATGAGAAAAGCCAAAAGAAATCAATGAATAAAACATAAATCCAACAAAGACCACAAAGTAGCACAAAGAATGACAATAATCCCAGACTCAGATGCTAAGACTTCAGCATTAAAAACACAAACAATAACTGACAGAAAAACTTGTCTTCTATAGAGCCTATCAATCTTATTACTGTAGACCCTGAGAAATGCAACAGCTTTGAAGCACAGGACAAGGGCCTTCATGATGATGTCTTTATGAACATGATAGAGATCCTTAAAGAGGAATGAATAAACCCCTTAAAGAAATCTATGAAACGACAAATAAGCAGTTAAGGAAATAAATAAAACAATTCAAAACATGAAAGTAGAAATAAAATCAAATATGAAAACCCAAACTTAAGGAAATATAAAAATGAAAATTTTTAAATTTTAAATAAGAGGCTCAGATGCATGTGTCACCAAGAGAATACAAGAGATCGCAGAGGCATTGAAGACAAGATAGAAGTATATAAAACTCACTCAAACAAAATGTTAAGTATAAAAGCTTCCAAGCACAAGACATAGAGGAAATCTGTAAAAATTACAAAAGATAAAAATCTATCAATAATAGGAATAAAGGAAAGGAAAAAGCCCAGATCAAAAGCACTAACAATATTTTCAACAACAAATATAGAAAATTTTCCCAACCTAAAGAATGAGATATTTACCAAGGTACAAGAAACATAATTAATACCTAATAGAATAATCAGGAAAGATTACAACACATAATACTCTAAACTATAAACTTACAGAACAAAGAAGAATATTAAAACCTGCAAGTGAAAAAGACAAAGAAGCATATAAAAGCAGATTAATTAGAATAACACCTGACTTTTCAAGGGAAATTCTAAAAACCAGAAAACCTAGATGGATGCTCAATAGACTGTAAGAAATGACAGATGTCAGCCCAGATTACTGTATATTGTAGTCATGATAAATGGAAAAATAAAGACATTCCAAGATAAAATCAAACTGAAGAAGTATATCTACAAATCCAGTTCTACAGAAGGCACTAAAGGAAAAAACTTCAATCAGAAGAAGATAATCATATGCAAGAAAACACAATGAATCAATACTCTTAGACCAGTATAAAAAACGAAAAAAACCCACACCTCAACAGCAAAATTAACAGAAATCATTGCACACTGCTTATAGATGACTCTCTATATAAATAATGTCATTTTCTAAATAAAAAGACAAAGACTAAAGAAAAGATGTGAGAACAGGCTCTAACTGCATCTAAACTTCACATTTCAACCGAAAGGATAGACAATCACCTAAAGGTAAAATGAGGGGAAAAGGTAACCCAAGTGAACAAACCCCATAAAAGCAAGGCATTATAGTAACTTAATATCTGACAAAATAAGCTTCAAGCCAAAATTAATGAGAGAGAGGGAAGAAGACTACATACTCATCAAAGCAAAATTCTTTCAAGATAATATTGTAATTTTTAACATGTCTGTACTTGTAACACAAGATCACTCAAGGTTATAGAAGAAGCTCCACTACAGCTTAAACCACATATTAAGCATCTTACACTGATAGTGGGATACTGTAAGAAACCACTTCCACTGAAAAGCAGACCACCCACACAGAAACTAAAGAGAGAAATATTGAAGCTAGTACTGTGTAGTATCTGACCACTATGATTTAATGCTGAATGTCAACAACATGAACAGCAGAAAGGTTACAAACTCGTGGAAACTGGACAACTCATTCCTGAATGAAAAAGTGGTCAAGACAGAGATTAAGAAACTAAAGACTTTCTCGAATTGAATAAAAATGAAAACATACTCAGACTTGAGGGACACAATGAGGTAGTTCAAAGAGGCATGTTCATAGTGCTGAGTGCCTAAATTACAATATTTGGAGAGATACAATACTCCTAACTTAATATAACAACTCGAAGCTCTAGAAAAAAAGAAGAAATCATACTAAAAAGGGGTAACTGGTGGCAAGAATTAAACTCAGGGTTGAAATAAATAAAATAATAAAAATGCAATAAAAAGAATCAATAAAATAAGTTCCTTATTTGATAAAAATCAATAAAATAGGGACAAAACTACAGACATCAAGTAAATCCACTGAGTCACAAGGACATCCTCTAAAAACCTGTGTTCCACCAAACTGAAAATCTAAAAGAAACAAATTTTTTTTTCATGCATATAACCTAGCAAAGTTAAATCAAGATCAAATAAGCAATTTAAGACCTGTTATCTCTCGCAATAATGGAAGTCCATCAACCAAAAAAATTCCAGGACTAGATGATTTTTGGGCAGAATTCTATCAAATTTTCAGAGACTAATTAATGTCAACATTCCTCAAATTATTTCAAAATATCAACAGAAGAAATCTTTCCCAATTTGTTTTTTGAGGCCACAGTTACTATGATCACTAAAAAGTCACAACAAAATAATGAGTTACAGACCAATTTTCCTGAACTTAAAATTGCTCAATAAAATATTTCACAAAAGCAAGTCAAATCAAAAAGATTATCAAACATTAATAAATAGACATATTTGTAGAAACACAGCCAAACGTCAATGGTACTATTTCTTTTTTCTAAATGACTTTACTCTTAATAAAATATATTTTAATTGTTTTTATTGAGCTATTTATTTTTCCTCTACTCCTTTCCATTCCTCTCCCTTTCCCTTCTTCCCTTACCCATGATCCATATTACTCATGCTCCCAAAATACTCAGGAGATCTTGTCTTTTTCTACTTCCCATGTAGATTAGGTCCATGTTTGTCTCTGTTAGGGTCCTCTTTGTGATCTATGTTCTCTGGGATTGTGAATTGTAGACTGGTTTTTCTTTGCTTTATGTCTAAAAACCACTTATGAGCGAGTACATGTTATATTTGTTTTCCTGGGTCTGGGTTACCTCACTCAATATAGTGTGTTCTAGATATATCCATATGCCTTCAAATTTCAAGATAAATGCATTCTTTTTGTCACTTTGTAGTACTCCTTTGTGTAAATGTACCACATTTTCCTTATCCATTCTTCGGTTGAGGGCTATTCACACTATTCAGAATAATGTTTTACTCATATCTCAGTGAAAAAAAAACTGTTATTCTCATAAAAAATTGCCCCCTAGAAACCTCTGTGATAATGTCTGCACTCTGAAGTCTAGCTAAGCTGGCACACGAAATTTATCAACTCATTGACTAGCCCAAACTAAGGTGCTTTGAGGTCTCCTTTTAAAAATGTACTGGAACTAAAACAAATATTATATACACTTTATTTTATATCTTATTATTCACATTTGCATCAGCTTTAGAAGTTTCCATTAAGAGAAACTTTAGAAACTGCTGTCATTCAGCATTCAAAAATAATTCACAGATAAAAGCACCGTAATTTTAAGCTGAATTGAGGATGCTGTGATGACATGGCCATGGAGACTATACTCTTTGATGTAATTATAAAATATAATTGAATAAGAAACATTCATTAGCTTAAACACAATAGTTTTCTGTTCTAAGGTAAGTTTCATCAACATAAATTTAACCATAACGAGTGTGGTCTGCAATATAGATGAGTCTTTGACATATAATATGGTATCTGGAAGAAAAGGATGTGCCACTTTTAACGTCACTAATCCTTATTAGTTTCCAAGCTTGAAAATATTTGAGACACTAATAATCTCCAACACCTGGGCAAGGTAATCACTCAGTTGTTCGGTTTATTCTGGGTACAAGGTGGAGAAGTAATGGTCTGTTATACATCCTTCGCCCATGGAAGTGTAGTGACATGTTGCTTGTCAAGAAAATCTTCCTCGTCCTCATCTGTACTGTAATCACCAAGTGACAGCAAAGACTGCATTTTGGTATTTCTTCCAGAAGTGCTGAAAATGCATGAGAAGATCAGTACACAGTATATGGCACCAAGTTTAAGGTTTCGTTTGTCTTATGATCAATACTACCTATACTGAAGCCCTCGGAAGCAGGCTGAACGGGGGAGTAAGTTTTCATGCACCTAGGATATACTAAGTCTCCTCATAATGAGAAATTCTCATTAGTTCCTCACTTCCAAGAAACAAAGCTACGACTGTAGCAAAGGGAGAGGAGATTCATGGGCTCCAGTAGTGCCCTTTTCTTATGATTTAGAAGAAACTTCTAAAACCTGCAGAGCCTCGGGGTCATTATTAAGAACATTCATCATGATATTGACTGCTGAGAAGAATCCCAATGAATAGACATTCAGATAAATCACTCCCTCGTGTACAGTAAATTAGAACTATATGGATAGTCACTAAGATCAGCCAAAGCTAAAATTCAATGACACTAATTACTTGCCTGTGTTTTCTTCTTGTTTGATTTGTTTTGTTTTGTATTTTATCTGTAGAGGGATGTGGACTGCCCAAAGTGGGTGTCTGTGGTTTAGAAATAAACCTAGCTTGTGAGAACAAAATCATCTTTATAACTCAAATAACTGGGTCCAAATTTACCAGGATTTCCAGCCCATATATGTCAGCAAGTGTGAAAATGCTCATCCTGTGACAGACATGACATCTGTACAGACTATTTTGGTAAATCCAAAGCAGGCTCAATCAACAATTCCTTACTCACCTGTGAACCAGCTGGGAAGAGACTACAAGGGCCACCGGGTGGCTATTGTGTGGTCCTTTCAGTTGTACATCCTGATTTATAGCATGCATCCCTCTGGATTTTTAGCATCAAATTTCTTTTGTGAAATGATTATGAGAACACATATAGGTTTAGTTGGGTTTTAATGACATTTTACAGGGAAAGCTACTTCCATGATATCCATTCTTTAAGTGTTATTTATATTGAAATGCAAAAAGTTAGAGAGCTCAGGCAAAGCTTCTCTCTTTCAGAAAGACATAGTTACACACTCTTAATTCCCTCAGAGTTGAGCATGAGACTGCAAGCCAATCCTAGCGACTTATATTTAGAGAGATCTTTATTTTGAATTTATTTTCTTATTTCAAAAGAAGGGTCCTCCTTCAAATCTGCCAGTGCCAAACTCATTGTTTTCTTGAGCATGTGTCAAGTTGACCTTCTATCTTTTTAAAGTGATTCCCATTTGAAAAGAAGAGTAAGTTATGCAAATTAAAATTCCAGAGTCAATTTTAAAGGGAAAACCTCTCAATCAATATTCTAGTCTTTAATCTTTACATTGGGTAAGATTCTATTAATGTAAACTATGGAAATGTATTATACTAAGTAATTCAAGCAAGACAACTTCCTTTCAATATAATCCTGGGGAGGGGGTTATCGCCCTTGTTCCCCTTTAGTGACCCACACTACATTGCAGAGAAATGTCTTCAAATTAAAGTAACAGTTTTATAAGTCTTTTACTAAATCACAATACTAGGTCAGCACAAGATCCAAACAAGTAAAATAAAA
>JAQHUG010000337.1:1760564-1782131 GCA_028555095.1 Dicrostonyx torquatus | reverse complement strand
AAAAAAGGTTATAAATTTCACACATTTGAGCAAATATTCTTATATAGTAAAGGAAACTGACTGGAGCTCATCTGACCTATTATGTGCCATCTTTCCATGGGAAGGTCTAGGTTTAGTTACCTGATCTCAATTTCACAGTTGTCGTCATCACAAGGCATCTCCAGGAGGTCTTCAGACATCTGATTGAAATTCAGCGAATGGCGGGTGAGGGCTGGTAACTCTTCTGAGGGTAGACTCTGAAGTTTTTCTGAAGGATCTGAAACATGTATTTCCATATGTCACTAGCACATACATTCAAGAAACATGTGAACATCGTATGGTGCTGAAATTTACCCAGGATGAATGACAAGCAGCACACAAAGATAGTCAGCACAGACTTGCTGCCACCCATTGATTTCTTAATGTTTGTGATGTGGTGAGATTCCAGGGAGCACAGGGCAAGGGGTACAGTGCTTGATTAACATGTGGAAACCCTAGGGCCAAAAGGAAAGAAAAGAAAAAGGAAGGAGGGAAAAGAGAAAGAGAAATAGACAAAGGCATGGTGTCAAGTCACCATAATGATAATGATTCTTGAAATATACATACTACTTGTGAAATATGTCAAGTATCCTGACAATCCACAAAATTCAAAATGAAATGACGTAATCCTTTGTAACATGAGATAACGGTGCAGTTTGTAAATTTGCCTGCACCTTAGATTCTTTATTATTTATGCTCTTGTTTGTTCTGCAATGCTTTTCTTTTTTTTTCTGGCTTCTTAGGGTTAGGTGATCTTTTGTATTTGACAGAAGGAGATAGGTAAATATGTCTTAAGTCTTCTCCCTTTTCACCATGCTGGCCTCTTGTTTGATGGCTTAGGTATAGACAAATAGTGCATGAAAAAAAAACGGACATGAAGTTTAGATAAATTCATCTTTATACAAACTTTTACTTGGAATCCAATATGGAAATAAATATTTCTATGATAGATCTCGATTCGTTCTTTCTGACATTGATGTAACTTGGTGTCTAGGTAGGCTAGGTTGACTCAATATGTAGCAAAGGATCACCTTGACTTCACATGCCCTCACCTCTACCAGCTGCATGCTGTGGTTACAGATGTGAGCCACTGTGTCTGTTTATGAGGCAGTAGAGATAGAATCCAGAGTTTTGGACACGTTAGCACTCTACCAACTGAAATGAATCCCAGCCCATTGAGCCATCTAAGTTACCATAACAAATTACGGTGACTTTAGATCATCACCCTCACTGGGTGCTATTCTCTTCCCTTTTATGAAAGTGTCAGATAATTAACTTTCTAGTTGGAAGGAATAAACACTAAACAAACAGTATTCTCACACTAGACTTAAAAATATTTAGCTTTTGAGAGTTAATAGTAACTTTCAGTTTTTGAGCAAGGAGATTTCCCCCACCAAAATTAAATTACATTGTTCCCACTGAAAGATAGACCTCAATATATTTACAGAATGAAACTTCTATAAAATTATTTAGCTCAGTGATTTTCAAATTATGATACACTTAGATAAATTAAGTTTGAGATTATGTTCTTCCCTCACAATCCCAAAGCAATCAGACAGAGCCACCTAATCTCATTTATATTTGAGGACTCTTGATAAGATTCACTCTGAAACAAAACTCCTAAAAGTTTGTGTTATATTAAACAGAAATACCACTATCTTCACTTGTTAGATTAAAAGGAAATGAGGCCCACAGAAAAATAATCTTTCAGTATACAGTGAGACTACACCCAAGTTCCTTTAACTCAAGTGCCTGTGGTACAACATCTAATTCTTAGGTTTGAGCTATTCTCTTCTCCCCCATTCAGCCTCTGAGCTGAAATGTTAATGAAAGATTAACCCTCAGCCACACATTGCACTACCTGCCTAACTCCTGACACTAGAGAACTAGAGGAGGAGGCAGGACCTGTCGATAGTATAACCAATAACTAAAAAAAAATAATAATTTGGCAGAAAAATACTTTAAGACCTTGAAAATGTATGACACATATCTGTTGCCTACAAAAGAAATAAAAAACTACTTTTACAACAACAAAACTAATGTCAAAGATCCCACATAACAACGCAAATTAAATGGCCACTTATAGCTCAGTTGGATCTTTTTCCAGAATAATAGTGAGTTGTAACAAAAGTGTCACGACGGTAAGTACTGTTAAGCATGTCCTGTGGCACAGAGAAGCATCTTCATCATGTTAACTGTCTGACTCTGAGCACAGCAGCACACATGTGTAAGAGGTTTTCTTGTTCATGGAGATAATACTGGCATGGTTTTTGATAAAGTCCCAATGTTTGTAACTAACTTTCCAATGGATCTTAAAAGTACAAAAACACAAAATACATTCTCTCAGTCTTCTCTCTCCTTTCCCCCATCTTTCTTCCTTCCCTCTGTTGCCCTTTCATCCTCTCTTCTAGCTCTCTTTCTCAGAACATACACATATATACGTGTTTGCTCCATTTTTCTTCTATTCTTTTACAAATTTTGAAAAGTTTGGAATTACTTCTTATAATATAGCATATTGATTATTCTATCAATAGTATCAAAGAAAAAGTCAAGGTGAGATCATTAGTAAGCTGGTTTTTAAAATCCTGATAAAATTTAAGCTTCAAAAAAGCACACCAATACAAGTGAAAATAAAAACCTTGCAAAGCAACCATGATGGTTATTCTTGGCTCTCAACTTGGCTGCATCTTGATTTAGCTAAAACTCAAGCAGCTGGACGCACTTGTGAGGGATTTTTCCTTGATTGGATCACTTGAGATAGGAATATCGACCTTAATTGAATCTGGGCCACACCTTCTGGTGGCTACCTATATAAAGGATATAAAAACAGAAAGCTCTCATTTTATGCCTGCTGGGCCTCATTCTCACTGGGAAGCCCATTCTTTCACTGGCATTAGAGCCTACTTCTTCTGAATGCTGGCACATTCGGAAGACCACCTGAGACAGTCAGTCTTGTGAACTGAACAATGATCAGAGTTTTGGACTTTCCGTTGGAAGACAGCAACTGGGAGAAGCCTAGACAATATAGTAAGTGAAGCACATATTGGAAATACATTGTTAAAAGAGAATTCAACTAAAGAAAATAGGTTCCCAGCAGGAGAAAGCAGACTGTAACAGAAACCAATTCTAAGATATAAAAGCAGAATTTTTTTTTCTGAAAATAAGGAATTTATTCTTTAGTCAGAAAGAAAGGCTGCCACTTTAAGAGTAGTGAAGTAGAGTCATTCTGGTCCTGCCAAGGATATAAGGTGAGATAGGCCATGGGCCTGGGGAAAATATGATTACAATACATTGTATGAAAAAATAAAGATAAAATGAATAAAACAGTTAAACAAAGGATGTTTAACATGTTCTTCCAGGAACGAAGTGTGACTAAGTTGTAGACAAAGACAGCATCAGATCACATCACAGACAGGATGGGGAATCCAGAGCTAAGGCAGTCCCTGCGAAAGGGGTAGAAGAAGAGACAACGTGCAACTGTTCTAAGCTGATCTGTGTTTCAAGTATAAAGTTCTCAGGGGTTTCTAAACTGGAGCCACATCAGGTAACAGAGCCACATAGTCTTCCCTTTGGGGAAAAACAGCAGGACTATTAGGGCTCAAACAACCAAAACTTCGATGGGAATACAGACACTGAAGACGGTGAGTGTCTGCTATTGTGCAAAGGAGAGAAAGTTCAGATCTATTAGCTACATACATTGAAGTCATCGGTCATAACAGACACAGTGTGTGGCCCAGCAAAGTGCCTCTCCAGGTACAGCACTTGCTGAGAAAGCCTGGCTCCGAGGTTGAGCTGGAGCACCCGTGAAAAGCTGCAGACAGAAAAGTGGCTTTGCAAGGTTGTCCTCTGACCTCCACCCTTGTCATGACACACTCACCCTCCTCCTTCTCTCTTCATCATACATATACCCAAGCATACACAATATATAAAAAAAGTTAAAAAGATATTTCAAAGACAGGTATTTTCAAGAATAGGACAGAGAACTTAATCCACAGAACCTTGACCAAGAAAGAAACTAGAAGGAAATCTTGACAAGATAGCAAATGATAACTCACTGAGATGTATTTACTATAATCTAGAATAGCATGGGATTTAATACAATGAACAAATAAATGATTCTTCATCTTTATTTTAGAGATGAATTAAAATAAAAAAACTAAAGCGGAAAGACTCTCAATTTCTTAGTTTTTCCTTTTCCAGTTTTCCTAAATGTTAAAAAAAATGCACAAAAATTAGAATAAACTGTCAATTTTCTCCTGTTTCTGGTCTATCAGGGGCAGTTTTATATAGTAAACTAAGCAATATTCTGATGAAAACAGTGTAAGGTTGGAAAGGACTGTTTTAAGAGTCCTAACAGCTCAATTTTCCCACAAGGTCACTGTACAGACAATTTCACAAAGATAAAGACAGTAACCCTTCATTGGACTTGAAGGAAAAAATAAAAAAGATTTTGCTTCTTAAACTAGTTTTTCATGACATTTCATTTGTGTGAGTTAACACACATATATACATACCACTGTGTACAGTAAGAAGTCAGAGAGAAACTTGGGGAATTCTACCTGTGATGAAATTCTAGTTGTCAGTCTTAGTCAAGTGACTTTATATATGGAGACAAAATGTTGGCCCTAAATATGAAGGTTCTTATGTCAAATATTTTTTGAATACTACATGGGTTGAAAAGGACCAGCTTTTCTGTGTGCTCAGAAACCATATATTTTATAACTACTTTTGTGTGGCATTGGGGATATCTAAGAAAACAGATACATGGGAAGGAAATGCCTTCTTCATTTGCTTGTTGTAGGGCAAGATGGAAAGACTGAAGCCGAAAAGAGTTTTCTATTGCACTTTATAAGTCAAGGCTATCATTTACCTGAAAGGTTTTTCAGTGTGTTTAATTCTTTCTCCAAACTGTCTAAAGCTTGCTGATCTGCCGCGTTATCCAGGAAAGGCTCATTCTGGTCGGTGACATCTATGTATTCAATTTCCAAAATTTCAGAAGCAGCTCTGGATAGGGATTGAGCAGCTACACTTCTTGATCGGGGATAAGAGGACAAACGAGAGTTGGAGTCTTTTCGAGCAGAACTGGTAACAGGGAAGTTCGCTGTAGAAGGTCTCTGTGATTTCTGGGCTACGGTGAGAAAAGAAAGCAGACAACTGCTTTAAGAGCCCAAGTGTGTATCGTTTGTTCAATTTAGTGGGTTCATGTGTGTGCATGTGTAAACACACACAAATGTGTGTGCTTGTGGATGGAGACTGGAGCTATCATCATCAGGAACACCGTTCAACTCATTTGAGAGAAATCCTCTCATTGGCTTAGGTTTACCAACTAGGGTTCAGTGTTTGGACAGTGAGTACCACTGTAGTTCTTATGGCAACCATCCCAGCTCCCTGCCCTGGGGAAAAAAAGCATACACCAGCATGCCTGACATTTTTACATAGGTTCTAGGGGTCAAACTCAAGACCCAGTGCTTAGAAGGCACTCCCTTTACTGACTGAACCATCCACCATGCACCAGCCCCCACTGTATGTTTACAATACAAATGACTACACTCCTGGACACAAAGCATTCAATAATTCTGGCGGCTTTTGGTTATCGCTTATTTAAGCTACCTGCAGTTAATTAATCCCAAATTACATTCACAGTGACATAAAGAACTCTGCTGAGTCATTTTTCAATACTCAGGAAAAGAGAATCTAATCTACAGCAGTTGACAAAATGCCCATCTGTAAGCCAGCTTCAAAGCAGTCTAGCATACACTCTCCATTCCAGTCCATTCAACAGCTGGATGCCCTTACGTGTTCCTTAAATTCTAGAAAAATGTCGCACTGCCTTGGAAAGGTGAATGGTAGGATAAACATTTTACTCCTAGGGAACTAACTTGACTTAATGAGGATTTTATTTATTTATTTTTAAATATGAAGACCAAGAAGCTCATGGTACGTAGGAGGTTCTTCTGTCAATGTTTTGCTTTTATTGGTTGAATAAAGAAACTGCCTTGGCCTTTTGTGAAGGAAGAACTTAGATAGGCGGGAAAGACTGCACTGAATGCTGGGAAGAAGGGCAGTATGGCAGATGCCATGAAGCTCCTGCCTAAGACTGACACTGGTTAGAATCTTTCCTGGTAAGCCACGACCTTGTGGTATTACACAGATTGGTAGGAATGGGTTAGATCAGGATGTGAGAGTTGGCCAAGAGGCTAGATATAATGGGCCAGGCAGTAATTTAATTAATACAATTTCTGTGTGGTTATTTCCGGGGTTAAACTAGCCTGGCAGCGGGATGCAGCCTGCTTCCCCTACTACAGTGGTAAGGGCTAGTCCAGTCCAAGACTTTCCCTGAGATCCTTATGTATGGAGAAGAAACTTAGTTCCTTGTCTAAAACCAGGTTCATGCTTGGTAGTGCCAAAAAAGGCCTGGAGCCAGGGCCGAAGGGGAGCTGCAGTTTTGGATCCTGTGAACACAACTCTTTTCATTGTATGATCGTATTTTGCAGACGTTGTCCCAATTTTGCTTTTCAGAGAAACTGTATAGAAGTTGGTGTATTTCCTCATAAACTTGCTTGGCATAAGTCATCAGCTTGAGCAAGACCTCCTGGGCGGACTTTTCTCAGTTTCTCTATTTTCACATCCCTGTTCCTCCCTGTTAGGAGCCTGTCACTGAACAACAATCTGCAGGTCCAGCGCAGGCTGCTCTATAAAAATACTGAATTAAAGAGACAATGAGAGTTTATGAGTAAGTTTTACAAATCTGAATCCATTCTATGGTGCTACTCATCCTTCAGTGCAGCGTTCCCAGAAGAAGACCCAGTCAAGTTATTTCTGTCACCCACTGGTCAACCCGAGTATTTTCTTGATCTATTTTAGAGATAGCTCAGTTAGTTTCTTTAACATGCAACACTTTGCTGCAGGAAGACAGGGAATACTTTAAATTCTAGAGAGTATAAGTCATTCCTAATTTTCACTTTTTTTACAAAATGCTCTTTACCAAAAGTCATGGTGTATTGCTTCCACATACATCTAATTTACAGAAGTATTTTCAATTCAAACATAAGTAATTAAAAATGAAAGCATGTAATGACTTACAACAAAAAAATTTGTATAAAAGTTTGAGATATGCACTGATATAGAAGTCATGATTGACTGAATGGATCCCAGCGACATGTTACTATACAGAATCAAGGGAAATTTAAAATTAAAAAGCAAAATGGTAACTAGAGAAGTCACCCTGTATAAACTTAAGAATTAGTTTGTCTTCCCTTGTTCTTCCCCTTTTTATTCTATAGTGAATATGGTGAACTCTCTCATGAGTATCTGGTTGTAAATAGTTCATAAAAACTCACCAAAGTAACACACAGAGGGTACTGATTTTAATGAGCATTGCAGAAATCCGTTTTAAAAATGATTTTGCTAAATGAAATTATGAATAAATTAAGTCTCTAACCCTTTTGTGACTGTGCAAAAAAAGAAAGATGTTTTAAAGAAAGTTAATCAACAGGCATAGGCCTAAATATTGATTCTTATTAAAATGCCCTCAAAGAATATTTTGATGAACAGAATTGAAAATCAGTCTCCCCTTTATAGAATGTGGAATGATTCAATAAGTCATTTACAGTCAGAAAATAGCAATCTGCCCCCTCAGCTAGCATTGTGCCATGTCCCAGCAGAATAACAGCTACGGCAATAATTCCTTACAGAAATCAAATGTCCTGGATTATCAAGAAATATTGTTCTTTTTTCTGTGTTATGATGCTGCACCAAATGCAAAATTTAAAAGAATTTATATTGCTTATTGAAATACAGCGAATAAGAGGAAGAAGTTATTAAGTAAGGTCTTGTATTCTGACAACAGCAGCAACAACAAAGGGAAGTGAGAAAACTATCACATTACATGGATGCCCTTCAGATAACTCAGGACTGCATTGGCTGAAGCCTTCAGCAGCATCTGGTTACCACTGAATTTGAAACTAATTGATCCCAATTCAAAGAAAATGTACCCAGGGGATAGATCAGATATGCTCACCACAGAGCAAAAGGACAGACCATCTTTCCTGCTGGAAATATGCTCCACTATAGTTTGAAGTCACCAAAACACAGAGATTTTATCTATTTGTTTATTTTCCTTGAGGTAGACTTATCATTCACTTTAGAATTTTATTCATGAACATATTAATATCATTGCTAAGGTTAAGTCTCAACACGACATGAAAGACACCATAGCAGTTGAAGCCATCCTCCCCTACTAAACACCACACACACAAACACACACACACACACACACACACACACTTGACTTTTGGAGCAACTGGTGCCATCATCAGCAATGTAGTATCAGAACATGATTAATATTGATTGATTCCAGTCAGATTCTAGATATAATAATTCTCTATGGTGATAGTTTAATTATATTCTCTATACTTAGTATTGAAACTAGGCTAACTATTGAAAAAGCAAAATGTAATGATAGTACTGGACACAAAACTATTAATGAGGCTATGACATATAAATCAATCACCAAATAATGTTTAACGTAATTCTTCCTGATATTCTGTGTGTAACATGGAATTTGATGACACAATTATAGCATATGCTTTGGAGTAGCAGTTTTCTTTCTGTACAGGGGCTAGGGGTCAATATAGGATTCCTTCTTCAGCCACTCATGTTTTTGAGACACTATTTCTCACACTGATTCAGCTTAGACTGGCTGGCCACACTAGCTCCAGGGATCGTCTTGTCTCTCCTTCTCTAGTGTCTGGGTTATAGGAATGCTCTGTTGTCTCTGAATTTTATATGAAATCTAGCATTAAACTCATATCTCCTTGCAAGCATGGAAAGTAATTTATCAACTTAACTGTTCTCCAACCTCCTTCGGTAGCATTTTAGTAACAATATTTTTATCAAAGATTCCAATACTTTAACCATGAACTACATTTTCAAAATTGTAATACTTGTTACTCTGCATATTTCAAAGCACTACTATTAAAAATAGAAATATTTTCTAAGATTTCTAGGGATATATAAGCATGGGTTACTGGGGAAATAATTAGCTAGGTTGGTAAGAAATTTATTATGTTACTCACTGAGTCAGAAATCAGCTTGTGATTTGACACATAACCTAAATCTCACCCTCAAAATACAGAATTAGTGTAATGTATTAAATTACATCCAACTCTGAGAACCAGTGAGTTAATATTTAATTCAATGGTAAAATTTATCTATTAACTTCTAAATCTGCCAAATCCTCTATCCAAATCAAGATACTCAAACATCAGATATTGTCCCTGATGTCAATTTGCACCAAAATTCCACTACTAGACTGAGGAGTCACCAAAAAATAAACAGGCAACTACTTGCTTTCTGAGCAAGGAAGGATACATGAGAAATATAAGTCGTGTTATACCATGGCTTCCAGAAGAAAGAAGAGAGGGGGTGAAAGACTTGGTGACCAGCAATATGTAGGGTGACCTCAAAGACCTCACTGAGGCAGCATCTGATCTGAGATTGAAAGCATCCCCAGGAGGATCTAAGGATGGAGTGGGAGTTTGCAAAGCATCCTGTATGAAAGAGAGAAGCACATCCCTAGGCTAAAAATAATCGTGTGATCTGCCTTAGAATATAGAGAAGCCAGGGAGAGACCAGGCTGGGAGGAGATGCAGAGGTGATAGTAAAGGGAGCACATCAGGTAAGAGTTACTTCTCAGGAAGAAGTGTGTGTGTGTGTGTGTGTGTGTGTGTGTGTGTGCGCGCGCGCGCTCTACCTTCCACAGGTAGCCGTAGTTTGCTTTTAGTCAACTAAATGTCATGATCTTTGTTCATGTTAAAATATAAACCCCATAAGTTATAAAATATATCAACTAATCTCCTGGCTGAAAGCACAAACAATTTACTCATTTATTATAAACAGAATTTATTAGAAAATTAATCATATTAGTAGAGTTTTTCAAAGAGTAAAAAGGGAAGTTGGAACACAAGCCAAAATTGAACACAGTACTGGCTTGTTTTGTGTATCAGCTTGACACAAGCAAATGTCATCACAGAGAAAGAAGCCTCAGTTGAGGAAATGCCTCCATGAGTCCAGCTGTAAGGCATTTTCTTAATTAGCAATCAGTGTGAGAGGGCCCAGTCCATTGTGGTTGGTGCCATTCCTGGGTGGGCAGTCGTAGACTCTCCAAGAAAACAGGCAGAGGAAACCTGTGTAAGCAAGACAGTAAGCAGCTCCCCTGTCTGGCCTCTGCATCAGCTCCTGCCTCCAGGATCCTGCCCTGTTCCAGTTCTTGTCCTGTCTTCCTTCAGTGAAGAGCAGCAAAATGGAAGTGTGAGCCAAATAAACCCTTTCCAATCCAACTCGCTTTTAGGTCATGGTGTTTGGTGGAAGCAATAGAAACAGATGCCTACAGAGCACTCATTAGGAGAAATGAAAGTTTAAGTGGCTAAATTTGGGCTGCATTTTGGGGAGGGTAGGCAGCGTTTACAAATGACTAGATGAAGCTGGTACAAATCAACTTGACTTAAGTGTCCTGCTGAAGATCTCCCATGGTGTTGCATACAGTCACAGGAAGTTTTGAGGAAGAGACTTGCCTCTAAACATGTATGTATTCTATAAAGGTAAAATACCTTTGCAGATATTCAAGACATTTTGGCAATTAAAATTCCTACCTACCCTGGCATTAGCTCAGAGTATAAAATCTCTGTAGCTTGCTTCACTGCCAAGAGCATTTAATTTTATTTCAGGCCACTACCTCTGTTCAGAACCCATTTCCCAACTCCTAACCGGTTATTGTTATTATTTAAAGACTCAACTAAAATGTCATGTGATCTCTAATATCTGAAGTACCTACTTTATCATTTCTTCCAAAAAATTCTGTGTGTGCATGCGCACACACATATCCCTATAATAACTAATATACTATAATTTAATTTGCATGTCCTTATATCAAGCAGTTTTCTCAAAATAGAACTTTTGAAGATTCTACAGTAACACAACAGAGAATGACTGAGAGATGCGGATCATTAGGTGTCTTAATTCTGTATAACTCGACATCTTTAATGATGAGATTAGCAAATTTGCATTATAACATGTGTTCTAGTTGATGTTGACACTGACATCTGAGAACCTCTGTATGGCCTCTAAGCTTAGTTTCCAGCCACTGCCAGCCACTGGGGATAAAATGGAAGTGGCTGGCCTAGGACAGGCGATGCATTCAAGGTG
The DNA here is from genome assembly GCA_028555095.1 of Dicrostonyx torquatus. Lineage (NCBI taxonomy): Eukaryota > Metazoa > Chordata > Mammalia > Rodentia > Cricetidae > Dicrostonyx > Dicrostonyx torquatus. Next base: position 1,770,908 of record JAQHUG010000337.1, on the reverse strand, counting down.
TTTGATAGTAAGTTACTCACTGATGGATCTGCTCCAGATACCTCAAAGCATTTGGCTGTTCACTTAGGAAGATGTGTCTTTGTAACAGAGTTCTCACAGCATGTGTCTAAATGTATTTTCAACAATACATAGGGACTTAAAACACAGTTCCTTCTCCCTGCTCAGAAGGCAGGAAGCAGAATACTTGAGGCTGCTTTTCAATTTGATGTGACAATAGGCATCTAATTATAGAGGTCCAAAAATTTTAATCACAAATTGATAGTTTGATATGAAAAATTTTACATCTGACAGGAAATCATCACAAATTCAAATGGAAAGGATCTATGCTAGCTGAAGGACTTAGGGCAAGAAGATATATAAATCTTACACATATGAACAACTCATATGTAATTACATTTTCGTCTTGAAAAATATTTTTTCTTTTTTTTGTTTTTTTAGTCAGGGTTTCTCTGTGGTACAGTCCTGACTGTCTTAGAACTCACTCTGTATACTCGAACTCACAGAGATTCACCTGCCTTTACCTCCCTAGTGCTGGGATCAAAGGCATGCGCCACCACCACCCAGCTTGCAAAGAGTTTTTAAACCAAAGCAAATAACATTCTTTTCAAGTATTCCTCCTAAGTTGCCATCTTGCTGAGACCAGGAACAATACCCATGCATCCTCTGTCCCCAGACCCTCACATGGTGCTAACATACCACACATAACTGTGCTGATTTTTTTTCTTTTTAGCTATATATTACAACTACATATGAAATGCAGAATAAAGCAGCTATACTTTAGCATGTATTATGGAATAAGAGTAATATGCTAACCCTACTGGCAGTAAATGCAAGCAGGAAAATAACTATAATAGATAGCCAACATATGTATAACTGTGTACACATAGCACAGTAAGTAAATAAAGCAATTGTAATCTTTAAAATTAAAGAACTCAGTGTAAATATATAGAACATTAGTTTTAAGTCCAAATGATATAGATCTTAGTTTTAAGATGCAACCTCAATAAAGTTCAATGATAACACAAATGGGTATATATAATCATAAAATCTGTAGGTCTCTTTCGAGTCCGTTCCATCAGAACTTGAAGAATCTTAAGGAATAGGAAGCAGAAAGACAGTAGGAATCAGAGGGTCTCGAGGACACCAGGAGAACACGTCCCACGGAATGAACTAAGCAGGGCACATATGGGCTTACAAACACTGCAGTGGCAAGCACCTGGCCTGCAAGGGTTTCTGCCAGGTCCTCTGCATATGTGTTATGGCTGTTAGCTTGGTGTTTTATAGGACTCCTTACTGTGGGAGCAGGTGAGTTTTTCACTTTTTTGCCTGCTCCTAGGACTCCTTTCTTCCTGTTGGGTTGCTTCATCCTAGTCCTATCAGCTTTGGTAATGAAAGCTTTTGCCTTGTCTAATTGTATTTTATTTTGTATTGTATTGTATTGTATTTTGTATTTTATTTTGACTATTTGGTTGTTGGCTCTTGGAGGCTTATTCTTTTCTGAAGGGAGACAGAGGGGAATGAATCTGGAGGAGCTGGGGAAGAGGGATCTTGTAGGAGTAAAGGGAGTGGAAAATGTGGTCAAGATGAATTGTATGAGAGAAGAATGCATTTTCAATTAAAGGAACGAATCACGTGAAGCATATGAAATAAAGCATAAAAGCAGCAAAACTGTAGAGAACTTGTATGGATATCCTTGGAGGGTTCAGAACATACCATATTCTGAGCTATATTTCTACTATAATTCATAATATGTTACTGTGGAAAATAACTAAGCAATATAATCTCTCTTTAAGAGGAAATAATGAGTTTATTTGTTGGCTAGATTTTCTGCCTTTAGATTTTGGAGTGGGATATAACGCAAAGAAAAAGTTTCGGATGACTAATAATTCATCAAGAATCAAACAAGCAAACAAAGGAGGCCAGCAACATGATGCTGCTGCTTTCCCATTGACTGTACCTGTCTTTTGCTGTTGCAGATTTGGGAGTGGATTTTCAGCGCTCGGCAGATCGTACAAGGCATCTGCACTACCAGCGTGCTCACTTAAGCTGCTGTCTGGGATCCACACTTTGTCTTCTGAAACAGAAAAATGGTAACGTAAAATAAAGTATAAGTTAAGGTAAGGTCCACAACCTTTAATGTTCAGGGAACATAGTAGAAGAGACATGGATGGACTATGGGGAGAAGGACCATAAAATGCTCTCCTTCATATGATGCAACCATTGCACTCAGGACCTGACAAGAACTGCTCTTATCTTTATTCTATATATCTTTCTTTACTTCTAACTCCATAACTTGCTGTGTAACTAGGTAGCTGGCCCCTGATGTCACCCACTCCTTCTCCTTTGGCTCCCTGATCTTCTCTTCCCAGATTTCTCCTCCTCTTTATCCTCTTTGCCTCCCAGTCCCACCTATGCTTTCTCATGCTTAGCTATGGGCTGTTCAGTTCTTTATTAACCCAGTAGGGTATGTTGGACACTTAAAATAACAGTTTCAAGAGTTAAACAAATGCAGCGTAAAAAATGCAGCACATTAAACAAATATCATTTACATTATTAAATATTCCACAACACATAGGAATGTAGCCCATCTTAAATTAATATCCCACAACAGTAGACTTCTTCTGGAGAACACTGACAGGTAAGACATCAGGAGGGTGTTCCCAGGTTGATCTGCCTGAATCATAAGATAGTTTCTGGGATTCAGCTTTTGTGGGTAGCCAATCATGTTAGGGCTGGCTCCTTAGTAATAAGCCACATAAAATGTCCATAAAAAAGCGTATTGGTAGCCTTAACAAGAAAGGGTTGCTTTCCTTTATAAGCACAATATTTTAACAGTGATTTTCCCAACTATTTCCCCTAGAGTTTGAGAAATATGGAACATACATAAAAGAAACGATAAACGTAGAGTGACTTACACAGTCTCATCTGATTTTTTACACTTTATTCTATAAAAATTTTTCCACATTCTTCCACATGATAAAACTTGGAACACTGTGCTAAATGAAATGTACTGGTCCACTTATATGAATGAGTTAACCAGAATAAGAAAAATAATACAAGAAGACAGAAGAAATGGTATTAGCTGGGGGGTTAATGAGAGGCTAATGAGTTATGTTTAATGAGAACAGAGTTTTGATCTAATAAGATAAGATGTGATTTAAAGACAAATGATACTGATGTTATATGTCATTATGAAAGTAAATAGTATCACTGAGTTGTACATTTAACAATAGTCAAAAAGCAAGTTTAAGTTATTTGTGTGTTTGAGCCATAAATGACAGTACAAATATGTCAGAAAAAAACAATTATAAGTAAATCGTAGAAATTAAGGAGATTTTGATATTTTCATGAGTTGTTTTAAGACAAAATTTAAAGTGCCATTATATGTTGCTTAGCTGATGAAGTGCCTCAGAGATTTACTATTTTGTGACATTGAAATGAGCAATGCTTTTAACTTCTTAACATGATCTTCCTCCCGTAATATTATTGTCCCTTCCTTACTTCTTGATATTCTCAAATATGGCAGGTCACACAACTTTAATACTTTCAGATAGATAAAAAGTTTTAGTTACTGGATGGAATTTCCCCGTGTTTTTAAAATGGTGGCAGTTTTTAGAATTGAGTGAGGATTTGAGTAGGTAGGGTGGCCCAAAGGTCATCTGATTCCTGGTCAGAATTTACCTGTGAGTGTGATCGTGGAACAGGAATGGCTGCCTCGTATGCTCGGTGAAGGAAGGGAGCCGAGTCCTTCCTTCTTACCGGCTGTAAAGAATTTCTCAAGTCCTTGATACCGTTCATTTACAGGTTTTTTCCTGAGGGCGACTTCTTGCAACAGCTAGAGAACAACATTGAACAGACTATTTACTCTTTAGCTCGTTAAAACCAAATCACGCATTCATTCACTGAGCAACTTACTATGACCTTGACACCAGTTCAGCGGTAATAACTTTCACAGTGTAGTGGAGAAACAAACCAATACAATATTCAGATCCAGTTGGATCCAAGCAATGTAAAGCTGGAATTATAAACTAAAAGTTGTCATTAATCCAAAAAGGTTAAAAGTTTACAAAATAAAACATGTATTTTTACTTTCCGTCCTCATTCTTTTATCTTCTTCCTTAGTCCAATGGTTTTCTTATATTCCTAATATTGCAACCCTTTAAGACAGTTCCTCATGTTATGATGACTCTCACACCTAAAATGAATTCCGTTGCTATTTCATAACCGTAATTTTGCTACTGTAATGAATGGTAATGTAAATATCTGATATTCTATCCCTATGAAAAAGTCACTTTGACCCCCTGGGAGTCTCAGCACACAGGTTGAAAACCACTGTCTTAGTACATTTTTACATACATTATGCTGGAGGGAGAAAACTCTTACATATTTCCTCAGAACTAGTGTCTCTTCATAAAAACAGTTGCAAAGATGAAACATAATTGATGTGGGATGTCCTTCATTAGACACACAAGGGGCAGAATCTGATACAGAAGCTATGGAGGCTTGCTCCTTACTGGCTTGCTCCTCACGGCTTACTCAGCCTGTTCTCTTATAAAACACAGGACCTCCAGCCTAGGGATGACCCCAACCCTCCCCCATCAGACACTAATAAAATGCCTTACAGTGAGATAGTAAGGGGATATTTTCTCAATCGAGGTCCCCTCCTTTCGGGTTTCTCTTTAACTTGTGTCTGGTTGATATAAGACTAACCGGCACACACAGCTAGATCATTTATTTAAAAAAATATAAATTCTAAGAGGAAACAAATAACTTATAAGTAAGATGAAATTCTAGATAGGTTTATGATGCAGTGAGAATAATTGTCAGTATTCAACAACCCCTCGTTCAGTGTAATTAATATGCACACATACTTTGTTCCTAAAGGATAAATTCCACACAGTGATTCCTATAACTCAAAACATAACTTAAAGATCACTGGTCAGAGAACTTAGACAACAACGAGGACACTAAGAGAGACTTATACAGATCTAATCTACATGGGAAGTAGAAAAAGACAAGATCTCCTGAGTAAATTGGGAGCATGGGGACCTGGGGGGAGGGTTGAAGAGGGAGGGGAGAGGCAGGGAAGGGAGCAGAGAGAAAAAGATAGAGCTCAATAAAAATCAATTTAAAAAGTGGGAAGAAAGAAAAAGAAAAAAAGATCATTTTTCACCCTCCTCAAATAAGGCTGGCAACAAATAATGTATACCATTCAGAAATCCTAGTTTACTCTCCAGAATATTGTTTGCAGCTGTCCCAAATATCAATCAGCTGTACTGATGTGCGTACATCAATTATGCTATCGTCAATCTAAAATGTGTTTTTAAACTCTGAGTTTGGAGTTCAGAAATTTGTAATGGTGATATTCTGTTTTCTATTTTCTTTTCTCGAACTCACAGAGCTTACTAGTCCATGTTCATCTCCAATTCAGCCCTAAAATTCTAGAGCATAATTCAATAGGTAGTTCTAGTTTACAAAGACTGAAGTCTAAAATGAACAACCTTATATTCAATTTGACTACCAGGAATCAGCCAAATAATTACCCATACTTCTTCAAGTTGGATTATATTCTTGAACATAGTAGACTTCTACATGATTGCTGGTAAGGAAATTATTTCCACTGTGCCGAAGGGGAGCTTACGATCAGTTCAGGTATTTGCATTAGGGATGAAAAGTGAGTGGAGTCCTCTCACTATCTGAAAGCAACAATTCCTACTTCATCTGCAAAGCACTGACTCTTCTGATGTCTACTCGTGAAAGTTCTCTTTATTGTACAGATTCCTGATGGTGCCTTTCTGTTTCTCCAGTCCTTTCTCCTTATAATCCAGTTTACCCCAGAGACTAGCCTAGTCAGTTACTGAATGAAGATGCTCCTTCAATCTTCTGGTCTCTCAGGTTGAAGCTATTACTATCAGAAGACATTTTCTGTGAATTAGTTTACACTGCGTTATTTCTTAGTGATTACACTGAAGTTCATTCCATGTTTACCTCATTGACAAACTCCTTTGAAAAAAAAGTTATTTCTCTTACCTTGGAAAGACAAGGTAAAAAACATAGGGCTCCAAAAATGTATACTTTAATGTTCACAACAATGGCTTAGACTATGCCCTAAAAGATTAAGGATAGTCTCTGCCTACTTGAGAATAACTAAGGGACGATTAGTCTATACTGTGACCAAATCAAAATAGTTGGCAGAGTAAATTCCTTGAAACAACCAGATGGATAACACTAAAAAACTCTGAGAGACCCTCTGTAAATCTGTTGAGCATATTTTTATAAAATATACTGAGCATCTAGGAATAAAGTAGTTTTGCTCAGTGATGATAAATGTTACCACTTTAAAAAAGCACACATTCTTTAAGGTAGTATTAAGAAGAATCAAAAAATGTAATTAGTAACATTTAAAGATTTCATTTAAAAATTTGAACAGTTTCAAACTTCAATATATTTAATACCTTGCTTAGTCACAAAAGCTAGTATCAGTGATTTAGTTAAAAACACTGCAGACCAGGGGGGGGGGGTTAAATAAATCTTCTTTGATCCTTTATAGATTGAAATAATCACACAGAAACCATAGTATTTGAAATACTGTTGGGCCAATAGCTTAAGCGTATTTGTAGCTAGCTCTTACATCTCGAATTAATTAACCCATTTCCATTATTTTATATTTTATCATGAGGCTCATGGCCCACTGGCAAGGTTCTGACTGGCAGCTCACATCTTTCCCCTTTGGCGGCCCCATGACAGCTCCCTGACTCTGCCTACTCTCTGTATATATATATATCTTTTCCAACCTGGTTATATTCTGTTAAGCTATTGGCCAAAAGCAGCTTCTTTATTCATTAATCAATAAAAGTAGCACATATACATCAGGACATCCCACACCATTTTGGTATTAATAAACTCCATAATGCATGCTTTTATTATATTTACAGTAATCTACATAAATTTAGTACATAAATGTTTGCAAAAATGTCTTGTTTTTCACTGTATGAATCCTTAAGTAGTTAATTTTTACAAGGACAGTTCTGTTTCATTTTAACTACTATACTATATTTATCATGACAGTTACCACAAACTATGTTTTTCTTTCAAAATACCCCTCAATAGGATAATGGAAAATGCATTTTATTATTTAATGGAAATATTTGTATATTTATGTTTATTATAGCAACTGAGTTCTTCAAAGCCATTTATTTGGTTGACTTTTCATAAATAAGTTACTATAATTGGTTCACCATTTTTTTCTGATTTCTGAGTTTATACTCTGAAAAACTGATTTTTCAAATTTCACCATCAAAAGCACACAGGTCTTATGAAGTCATTAAGGGATTTTATCCCTTCTTGTTTGCATAACAGATTGAGTGATTAGAATAGAGCATAAATCACTTAATGATTTATTAACATTGATCCGCAGTCATGCATGCCTTTTTCCCTTGCTTTCTTTAATTAAGGGAGGACTGCAGAAGAGCAGTTGCATTTAACATTAGTTCAAATGTTTCATTGTGTCTTAATTATATGATATAATAGACTATTGCATTTTTTTTTAAAAAAAAAAGCAAATTTGTTTTCATTTTAAATATTGAAAAGTGTAATGACTAGGGTCTGTGTCTGTTAAGACACTTCTTGGTCAACCATTCCATGGAGGAAGATAGAAGGAAAGAATGAGAGAAGACCCTACCTAATAACAGAATTACTTGCCCAGTAACAGCCACCTGGCAATTCTAAGGAAAAGCACACATGATGTGATCAGTGCTTGCACATTTTACCTCTTGACTTTAATACTTCTGGAGATAAAGTTTCCAACATCGGAGCTTTGGAAGAAACAAGTAAATTACACCATATGGCATCCGTATCTTTAGATTATTAATTTTATTCACACTAAATTTTCATAAGTCATATTGATTTATAAACTATGTCTCTTTTCAAATTTTTGAATTATTTGAAAATATATCAATGTAATAGCAGTTTAAAATGATATCTCACTTTCAATTAATTATATACATTTTTGTACTTTTTGTTCCAGCCTGTACATCCAGAATTAATCTTTTATTACAGTTTCTTACTAATCTTTTTATAATAGTTTCTAGTCTTGTTGTAATATTTTTTTTCTTATCATCACTGTTTCTTTCTAAATACATTGAATTTAGTTTATTATTTAGTTTGCATTACTTTTAGTGCCAGGTCCACGATTCATTGATTTATTTTTGCTTTCTTTCCTTCATTTCTGGAATATGTAGTTTTTTTTTTCTCACAGTGGCTTTATATCCAAAAAAAATCTTATACTGGAGCTTAAAAGTATTTTACACTGAAAATGAGTTTAATACACCTGAGCTCTCAAAATTATATTTTATCTGGATGTCAACAGTAACTAGAAGCCTCTGTGGATGTTACTAAATATTCCAAGACAATGAAAATTAAACTTCCCAATTGAAATATGGCTCTAATAAATGTGTAATGCTTTTAACGGAATAATAAAGGCATAATTTGTAAACAGAACCATGGTAAGAGACCATCTGTACACATTTTGTAGTAATTAGTTTTTCAACTTTACATATGAGATCGTTTCTGAGAAAAAAGAGACTGAAAAACAGAGGAAAAGAGAGAAAAATGGAGTGATCCAAGATTTCAACCATCTGTGAACCTTTTATGGTCTCAGCGATGCTGTCAGAAGGCTCCAGACATTTTGCTCTGAGAACTGGATTTTTTTATTCACAAACACTTTAGATGTCAGAGCGCAAAGTCCACATCAGCTCCCTCAGCCACTTTTGACTGAGCTTTCTGAAGCACAGATAAGGTCAGATTCTCCCCCACACAGCTCGCATTTCCTAAGAGCTCCTTGCCTATGTGGATAGACGTGTCAGGGCGTCTTCACGATGACCTGTGGAAACTGGGAAGATGAATTCTTGCTTTTTCTCCTTGTTGAAATCCACACCATTATCTACTGCTTTCTTCAATGAGGCAGTAGGAAGACAAGTTCATTTGAAGTGAGACCTTCTGTGGCAAAACAACTGCTGGGTAATTTGTGGAAATGTCCTTCGGGAAGGGATTTGGGTTTACACCCCCCACATACATTAGGGCCATTAGTAGGAATGATCGACACTAGTATATATATCCTGGTTTGGAAGTTGCAGGCAAGGCTGTACGTCCGACTGGATAGGTACACACAGACCTATGCAAAAATTACAGTTTTAAAGTTTCATTCCTGTGTCAGATATTTTATAGACCTGGTGCAGGTCTGTGCAGATCAGTGTCTTTCATCCTGTTGCACCTGTGGTTATTTCCCTTAGTACCAGATCCCTCCCACAGTATCTGAGAAAATGTACAAAAGTCTGGGATTTTGAAGAAGTCTCAGTTCCAATTTTATATTTCAAACGCATGCGACGCATGCGCTACCTTTTTGACGGGACGGTGCACAAAAAAAAAAAAAAATCCAGTCTGCACCAAACAGAATTAGCATGAACTCAAGTTTCATGTTTCATTCCCCACGTGTTTTGGTTATCGTTTCTGTTTAGGCTGCATAAATGAACTTTACATTTGAAGGTTTATAAAAGGGTTGATTTACCTGATTTACAAGGCATTTAGTACTAATAATTAGAACTACAATGGACCTCTGCTAATTATGATGGAATTCCCAAAAAGAGGCGTGAGTGCAAAGATGAGCTACTTTGCTTGCTCCACCACTTCTTCCTTAGCCATATTCCTGAAATCAAGACTTTCTTTACCTGCATCATAGACAGTGGTCCTTTTCTGTGCACCTTAACTGATAGTACTTCCAACAATAAATGCACTGATGCACATATGTGTGTATATACATATATAATGCAAATGTGTGTTTACACACATATACACACACATATATATATATATATAATTTTTATATATATATTTTATATATTTTTTATATATGTAATAGGCTGCATTACACTCTATAAGTGAATTCTGTTTGAAAAAGAACCATTTTCATGTTATGTATATGTACCATTTGTTACAGAAAACTGCTGGTTAAAATGACATTCATCTAGCCAGGCAGTGGTGGTGCATGCCTTTAAACCCAACACTAGGGAGGCAGAGGCATGTGGATCTCTGTGAGTTTGAGGCTAGCCTGACCTACGAGATCTAGTTCCAGGACAGGCTCCAGAGCTACAGAGAAACCCTGTCTCAGAAAAAACAAACAAACAAACTAAACTAAAACAAAAACAACATTCATTTTATAAGATTTTGTCAGTGATTTCCAAAGTGGTTGCACAAGTTTGCATTCCCACCAGCAGTGGAGGAGTGTTCCCATTGCTCCACATCCTCTCCAGCATAAGTTATCATTGGTGTTTTTGATTTTAGCCATTC
>JAQHUG010000337.1:1733660-1745775 GCA_028555095.1 Dicrostonyx torquatus | reverse complement strand
GAAAAGAACACTAGTAGCACAGACACTAAGATCAACGATTAATAAATGGAACCTCAAGAAACTCAAAAACTTCAATAAGACTTTGTCAATAGAACAAAAGAGTCACCTACAGAATGAGAAAAGAGATTTACCAGCCCCACATCTAACAAAGGGCTGATCTCCAAAATATATAAAGAATACAAGAAAGCAGGCATCAAAAAACCAAAGTAGTCAGTTTAAAACATGTGATACAGATTTAAACAGAGAGTCCACAATAGAAAAATCTCAAATTATTGAAAAATCCTTAAAGAAATTTTCAAAATTGTTGGCAGTTAGTGAAATGCATGGTGGGAGGTCCTTCTGTCTATGTGTTGCTTTTATTGGTTAATGAATAAAGAAACTGGCTTGGCCTATAGTATTGGAGGAGGAAGGTGGAGTTAGAGAGAAGCCATGTAGCTCAGCAAGAGAAAGACACAGGAAGCTTAGCTGGTAAGCCACAGCCATGTGGCAATACACAGATTAATAGAAATGGGTTAAATTAATAATTTAGAGTTAGCCAATAAGAAGCTAGAACTAATGGGCAAAGCAGTGATTTAATTAATAGAGTTTCTATGTGATTGTTTCAAGGCTAAGTGGTTAGGGACAAACAAGTGGCCTTCCTCCAATGAATGCAAAACAAAACAACTTTGAGATTCCATTTTACACCTGTCAGAATGGCTAAAATCAAAAGCATTAATAACAGGACAGAATGTGGAGGAATAGCAATGCTTTTCCATTGTTGGTAGGAGTGCAAATAAATACATACAGTGACTTTGGAGAACAATGTGTTGCTTTTCCAGAAAACTCTGAATCAATTTACCTCAAGACCCTGTTATACCACTCTTGAGCATATACCCAAAAGATGCTCAATCATACCAGAAGGAAACTTGCTCAGCTGTGTTCATGGCATCTTTATTTGTAATATTCATGATCTTAAAACAACCTAGATGTCCCTCAACTGAAGAATGGATAAACAAAACATGGTTCATTTACACACGGAGTATTGCTTAGCTGTTAAAAACAATGACATCATGAAAGTCAAACGCAAATGAATGGAACTAGAAAAAAAAATCATCCTGAGTGAGGTAACTCAGAACCATAAGATAAACGTGTTTTGTACTCACTCATAAGTAGATATATGGTCTATATACTATAGTCCACAGCTCCAGAGGGGCTAGGTAACAAGGTGGGTTCAAGGGCAGCTACTCATATCTCCTGGAGAAGGGTAAATAGAAGAGGCTTCATGGGTGGAGTTGGAGAGGTGGGATGGGTGGGAATGAGAACATGAGAGATCAAGCTGGGAGTGGACAAGGACAGAGTACTGAAAGCAATTTCCAGAAAGGGGAAGGGGGCATTTCACAGTCATATAGAATCCTGGTGCAAGGGAAACTCCCAGGAATCTCCAAGGATGATCCCAGCTAAGACTCCTAAAAATATCAATACATAGGCTGAACTGGCCTTTCCTGTACCAGTCAAGACCTACTGTGGAGGGATTGGGACACCAGCTACATAACGTTCAACCTATTGTCTGTCCTGCCTATGGAACGTGCTAGGGTAAGGCTGATGCAGAGATTGTAGTAGTGGCCAACCAATGACTAATACAGCCTCAGGTCCGTGGCCATGAGAGTGAGTCTACCTCTGACACTGCCTGGAGTGCCAGGACCAGAGGTTGGATGGCCCGGACACTTAGGATAAAACCAAACATGATTGGAAAAAAAAGTCAATGTAATGATGCCTAACAATATTCTGCTATACTCATAGATGGGTGATTCTGTAAGTAAAGACTTACGAATCCTGATAACAGGGTCAAATAACAGGAGCACTACAAATTATTCTAAATTTAGTATATTGGTAAATTTATGCCAATAAAATTTAAGTGCTTTGCCCATGAGTAAGCAACTAGCTAAACCTACACAAAGCCTTGACTTCTGTTATTCCACCTCTGGCACCTCCCACAGAACCATGCCACATAAATAAAGGCGAAAACACCTTTGTAACAGTAGTCACTGCTTCATCTGCTCTTTAAAATTCAGCAAATTTTTATTGAAATAGTTTTGTCCATGAATGTATGTTTGTTAGTGTTGCTGTATGTGTGCATGGGTGTGTTTTGTATTAGACAAGTATTTGAACTTGTATGCTCATGTGTGTGGCAGTGTGAGAAGGCTGGCCATTCATACGTGTAATTTTTCAACTACTCTCCATTTTGTTGTACATTGTCTCTCTCTGATCTCACTGACTGTGATTTTGCCTGCTCTGGATTTTGTCTGTGGATCTCTGCCTCCGTGGCACTGGGATTGTTAACATTTCTATTATGCACAGCATTTTTATGTGGGTTCTGGGGATTAATTTAGGTTCTCATGTTTATATCACAGGCACTTCACAGGCATTTATCTATCCCTTACACTCAGCATTATTGATAGAAATCCATGTAAATATAAAGTTAATCTGTCCAAGAGCTTGTGGCTGAGAGTTCCTAGGAGAGTACCCACTGCTATTATTTTGCCAAAAGACATGGTATTTAGCTGCTCTCTGAACACAGATCTCTACCCATAGATTAATGCAACCCTCAATCCTCATCAGAAAAGTTTAAAAAGACTCGGTAGTGGTTGAAATGTCGAGAATAAGTGTCTGTGGTGTGCTCAGCCATAAGCGGGATATCTACCACATGGATATCTTCCCAGGGATAAGAGAACACCATGGAAAAGGAAACAGGATCTAGGGAAGAGCGGGACGAAACGATGTATTCTGAGGATGACATGGCCATTGCATACATTAACACACAGTAGCTGTGGCTGCTTACATAAGGCTTGTAAGATCAAACCAGTCAACATGCCAATTGGGGAAAGAGATGACAAGGAAAGGAGCTCAGGAGCCTCACCATAGCTGAGGATCTACTGAAAGTTGCTAGCTGCTCAGGGAAAGTGAGTCACTTCTCTTTAGGGGTGTGCTCCCTGTAAGTCTAATGATGCTCCAACAGATGCCCCCACAAAACACACAGAGTGCTGACTAGATCAGCAGTAATTAAAGAGAAAAGAAGGAAAATAACACCCTTCCTTGAAGAACTCAAATTTTTAAATGCAAAATAACTGGGAAATCATCAGTGGAACAGCAAAGGAGAATTAGGACTAGGCTTACAAAGAACTTGAAGACAAAATACCACTCACAGGAAATATGATTGAGAATGTGCCAAAGACGGCATTGGCTACCTCAAAAAGGAGGTTGTTTTCCTTATGATGATGCACAGGCCTTGAGATCACTTTATAGCCTCACTCTAGAGAGTTCCCCGGCATTTTGTCCTTCAAAATGGGAACCAGAGGTCACCGTCCTAACCCCAAGTCACTCAAGAGGCATCAAAACTGTGGAAACTCACTACTTAGCATCAGACCGACTAAAGATTGTGCTCTCCACATCCTCTAGAAAGCTGGAAGGAAGAGAAACTGTTATAATGACCAAGGTTAATAACATCTACTCATCTATCATGTTGGTTTCATGTTGCAACCTTCATTTTTTAAACAAATCACAAAACCCTGTATCTGACCATAGGTCCTTGAATAAAATAAACTAGTGTCAAAGTATAAAATTAAAGATTTAATTAATGTTAAATTAATTCAAAAGATCAGTTTTAGTTTAATAGATTTGTAAAATAAAGTCTCAAATAACTATGAAAAAACACAACAGAAGTCTATCTTTTTTTGTTTGGTTGGTTGGTTTTTTGAAACATAATATTTTATGTAGCCCTGGCTGTCCTGGAATTTACTCTGTAGACCAGGTTAGCCTTGAACTCACAGGTATCTCTCTGCTTCTGCCTTCCAGATGCTGGGATTAAAGGCATGCACCACCAATGCTTGGCCATCAAAGTTTCTTTGAAGTAAATTTTTATTTATTGCATGCTTTTACTATTATTTTTAAATCCCTTTCCGCAGCTACATATCCTTTTATGTTTCTCAAGGATAGACTATACTGTATATGTGTTTGAATATAGATTAAGTAATTAAAATTGATGTTAATAATCAAAGCTTCACGGGAATTTAAAATTGCTTTAAAAATGGTTATAAACATAAGTAATATAGCCAGGTGGTGGTAACACATGCCTTTAATCCCAATGCCTAGGAGGCAAAGGCAGACTGACCTCTGTTGACTTCAAGGTGTGGTAGCACACATCTTTAATCCCAGCACTGGGAAGGTAGAGACAGGCAGATATTTGTGAGTTTGAGACCAGCCTGGTCTACAAGATCTAGTTCCAGGACAGGCTCCAAAGCTACAGAGAAACCCTGTCTCGAAAAACCAAAAAAATAAAATAAAATAAGTTATATACATACAAAATTGCTTCATAAAGCCATGTCCCACAAATAAGAAACACAAATAACTTCTATTTCCTAACACAGAGCAAAATCCTACTACATACCTTCTGTGTTTTTTAAGCCACAATTTTTCCATGTATGTCAGACTGTCTTCTGTAAACTCAATATTAATTGGTTCTGACCAAATTTTCAAATTAGTTTGTACTTCACATTCCTCCACTGAGTCTATAAAAACAAACACTGCATATAATTAATGTAGCCATACCTGTGAATTATCATATTCTTTCTTTAGATATTCAGTTGTTTGTGGAGATCAGTTCTTTGGTACCTATCTCTATAATGACATTTGTTATTATATTATGACATATGATGTTAATATAATATAAAGTCCAAGATGTAAATAACGTTAAAGGATTTCTAAAACATTGGTTTTAATACATGATTCTGTGGACAGTATCTTCAAAATCTCATCCAAAAAAAAAAGGATTATATGAGTCAAAAGCTTTACAAAACAACGTCCTCTTAAAGGAAACAAGGTAAATACCATCACTGTAGAATCCTCACAAAGATACACGTGTACAAACAAAAGTATTTACTGCAGCCATTTCTAATAATATTTAAATATCATGGGTAATAAAAAGTAAACAATTTGTAATGAATTCTATCTTATTCAGAATGAAGAGAACATCGGTTCCCACAAACATTTGCCTTTGAAGTCACATACATGCAAATGCTGTTATTTCTGAAGTACCACTGACTACAAAATTACTCAGAACTATTTGAAAGCAATGAAGCATCTGAGACAAGGAAGCTGATAAATCCAGGACTGGTAGCTTTTCTGACCTCCAGATACTGCCCCACTCTCGAGCTTGCAAAATCTTCCAGAAGGAAGTGCTGGAAGAAAATAGGAAAAGGAAGTGCTGACGTTTCAAAGCAAAATTTTTAGGGATTCTAATGCTAAGCTGGTCCTAACCTCATAGTGAAGACTTTAGAGGTTAGCATCGAGGAACAGCCAGGTGACAGCAGTTAAATAAGCAAAAAATGGAGTTAGTCAACCTCTTTGATGAAAAGAGAGAGAAGAAATCTTAGAGCAACAACTAGAATCTAGTAAATGGAAGAAGAAAAAGAATTAAGACTGTGAATTGTGAATATGAACATTATAACCGGAGGGGCAGGAGGTGTGTGTGTCAGAAAAGAAGAACTGAATCAGAAAAGCTGAACGTAGGAAGAAGGAAGGGAGCATTTCAGAGAAAAGAACCACTGTGCTTGAGAAATGACTCCCAAATCTGGAGCACTAGAAGGAAGTAGGGGTGAAAGCAAAAAGCCTGTGGTTCCCTTTTCTCCGTTCACCAGTGACACAATCTCAGGAAATGAAGATGAGACCTGGTTCAGCTTCATGTGCTTATCAGTGTTTTGATATCTGTGGCTAATGACAAGCACATAATCGTGAGGAGAACACTCTTTAGCTAAGTATACGTTCAGCAAGATACGTTGGTTGAAACCATGCATGCTAGTCAATTCAAGGACACACCGATTCATGATGTGTGTCTTCCTCAGAGAAAGGCCCATGAGTTGTTGCTGGGGCCTCCTTTCCTTGTTGCTGCCTCAGCGGCCTTTTATTCTAGGAACTTGTTTGACCTTCATCTCATTGTGATGGGGCAGTTTCCTTAATACACAGCAGAAAGATCCCAAAGTACATGGGTGCACTTGAGGAACACTCAGGAGACCAGAGTAGAGGAGTCCAAAGGAGCCAAGGAGGGACCATCTCAGCAAGAAAGTTCAGAGAGAAAACAGCCTTAACTCACAGAAAAGTCCATCCAGAGAAAGCACCTAAAGGAGTCTACGGGTGGGGCTGGGGAGATGGCTCGGCGGTTAAGAGCATTGACTGCTCTTCCAGAGGACCTGGGTTCAAGTCCAAGTACCCACATGGCAGCTCACAACTGTCTGAAAATCCAGATCTGGGGGATCTCATACCCTCACACCAATGCACATGAAATAAAGTTAAATAAACCATAAGAAAAAAAAAAGGAGTCTACGGGTGACTAAAATTAATTAAGGTAACAATCAGTGACTGAAATAACTGGACAACCTAGATGTTTAAAGCAGGCTGATACGCTAAGTGGTATTAAATTTAAGGATTCTTAAAGTGATTTGCAATAACAGCTATATAATTTAAGCATTGCATTTATCCCCATTATACAAACCAAATTCTAAGTGTCTGAAAATATTAAGTGTTCATCATAAAGAGAACAACAAAATACTCTTACACTCTTCAGATGGAGTGCCAATTTATAAAAGGATTTTTCTGAGTAGTTTGTGTTTATCTAGTTTAGTGGAGGACAAACATTTCTTATAACGCAGCTGTTCTCTTCTCAAGTACTGACATCCCTGGAAATATACACGGGCTATATGTCAGGATCTGTACAAGAATATGTACAGTAGTATTGTTCTATATGGTCAAAATGGGAAATGTCCTAAACAATCATCAACATTTAAACTGAGAAATGGTGGCACATAAGAGAAGAGCAAATACTGAAAATAAGTGAAATGGCAATCGAACAAACTTTTGTGCATGAAATGTCACACATGGTAAGAACAATGAATATCATGGATGTCGCTGCACTTTTCACATAGTAAAATGACTGCCTTGATATAAGGCAGGTTTCTGAGGGTACCATGGTGATAAATAAGCTGAGATAGCTTTCCTAGAATACTGCAAGCAGGGCAAACAAATCTGTATCTGAAATATTTGCCCATGAGGATAGATCACTGCAGCTTTCATGAGAAAAGGTATTCAGAATAACCATTCTTAGTGATAGGCCATTGTTCCCTGTTCACCTAAGTGGCCTTATGACATCCCCTTAGTGGCCAACCAATGTCTATGAGTAGATTCAAGTAATCAAAGGTGCTGCAGGTTACAAAATGCTACAAAGCCTGAGAGAGACAATGCAAGTCTCGAATTAGACAGTGAAGTAAATCCTAACCCTGCCGTACAAATTGTGCCATTATTTCAGATTATAACTAGTGACAGAAATAGAAAAAAAAATGTATTTACTGAGTCAAGGATCATCACACCAGAGGTTGCTGTCCAAATCTGACCTATCATTTTCCTATGACTGATTTCTGTATGCATAAATACGAGGCTTTATTGCAACATAGTACACTCATTCATTCATGTGCTGTCTATGAGATTTTCCTACTCCAGAACATCGACTAGCTGAACTAGCTTACAGCAAATGTCTGCATTCTTTAGCAGGTCAAGAGCTTCTGCACTAGTGTATCAACTTTTATATTACCTCTAAGATTTGCAATGCAAGATTCTTTCAATATGTCTAAGAAAATATTTTCAATGCACCCAATATGAAAAAGAATTAAAACAAAGCTCTATCTTTCACCTCATGTGCAATAAATCATTGTAAACTCAAAAAGTTGGAATTTAAGTGTGTTTCTGGGGTTCTAGGCATTACCTTTTCTTCATTGCATATCCTAGTTACATTCTACTAATATAGAGGCTGTCTTAGGGTTACTGAAGGTAGTCAAGTCAAGATCTTAAACGAGAAAGGAACCCGGAGGCAGGAGCAGATGTAGAAGCCATGGATAAATGGATAAGGAGCGGTTTGCTCCTTCTGGTTTGTTCAGCCTTCTGTCTTATAGAAGCACCTGAGAGATGGTCACAATGGGCAAGGCATTCCGACATCAAGAACTAATTTAGAAAATGTCATATAGACTTACCTTACAGCTCAATGTAATGGAGGTATTTGCTCAACTGAGATTTGATCCTCTCAAATGATTCCAGTTTGTGTCAAATTGACACAAAATCTAGCTAGTGTAGTCATGTGAATATGTCATAAAGAAACCCATTATTTTATATGTAAACCAGGTATTGAAACTAAAACATTGCAAAAAGATTGTTTTAGAATGAGAGAAAAATATTAAAACCGAAAATCTAAGAGATTCACTGCGGTCCTATATTCAACCTGCAAATCATGGTTTACAGTTTCCATGGAAATATTTTCTCTCCCCTCCGCTCAGTTTACAATACTGTTTTAGAGGCTGTGCACTTTGTGGAGGATGAGGCTTCACTGGAAGAAGTAAATCCCCGGGAGGCACAGTGTGAGGTGTGTAGCAACGTTCTCCTTCCTGCCTTGTCTCTGCTGCCTGCTCTACTGTGACGTCAGACATAAGGAGTCCAGTCTTCTCCTGCTGTGGCCTTGAAGTCATCTGCATATTCCCTTATTTTGATGGGCTGTATCATCTCCAACTGTGAGCTAAAATAAATTGTTCCTCCATTCGGTTGCTCCGTCAGAGATTTGGTCATGCTGAAAAGAAATATTATAGACCTCGTGCATCTACAGGGTTGTTTGTTTTCCTGCCCCACAGACTGCCTCACCTAGTGTAATATAGCAGTAGATCTAAACCGGAATCGTTTTCTGATGAATGCTTCCTTGCAGGAAATCAGCTGATACTTCAATGCTCTATTCATCTGATGATCTGAATTTACATTGAAAACCAAGGCAAACATTCTCCACGATCATTGCATGCCTTATAAATATGAAACAACTCACTGTTGACCGCCTAGTGTGTACACAAAACTCCCTTGAGAAGCTGTAGCAAATTGCTCTCTATTGTTTTTGAGAATCTGTGTTTTGCTAGGAGTAGAAAGAAATGAAGATTTATTTATTTTGTTTTATGAATATTTGAACAATGCCCATACCTGGTTTTTGTGCATGTACGTTCTGCTGTTTGTCTTCCTCCTGATGTTCAGCTCTCCACTGAGTTAAGGCTTCCCGAAAAGATTGGGCAGATGCTTCTTCATCAAAAGGCACTTCCAACAAAGGCGTGTACCTTGAATTTGTACCTTCTCCTCCTTCTGCTGGGGTAGTTTCTACCTAGCAAGTTAAAAATGGAGCAAAGAGTATTTATTAAACTTTCTGCATTATATAAGGAAGACTTAAATGCAGAAATATTGAATTCAGAAGAGTATGTTTTATATACCAGTCACCTAAATACTTTATTATTTTCTTTAAAACTCTATTGGTAGTTATGAATGGTCTATTCAGAAGATGATAACGTAAGAAACTATAAAGCTGAAAGCTGATGGCTTGTATCTCTGTTCTTCCTCCTCTACAGCTCTTCCTTCTATGTACACATTATCCAACCTTCCTCCTTCCCCAACCTTATGCCCCTCACCTTCTCACACAAGAGCAGTTTTGTATTTAGGAGACAGGGTCTAATTCTCTATGTAGCCAAGACTGTTCTCAGATTTGAGACATCTATCTCTACTTTGGTCTCCTGAGTTATGGGATTATAGACATGCAATTATACTAGTTAATATGAGTATAGATGTGTGTGTGTGTGTGTGTGTATTTATCTCTTGCTGTCAGTGTGCTCAAAACCTTTTGATTCTCTAAAATTCATACTTTCTCCCAAAGTCTACAAAGGGCCTAAAGTACTTTCTCTTTCCTTGTCCTATAATGTCAGCTCCTCTTTCCCCTATCATTCACCTATTCCAGCTATGCTTAAAGTCTTGGAGAAGTGTGAACCATCAGGTCAATTTCCTCTTCAGGGCCTTCTTTACACAGTGATTTTCTTCATGCTATTCAATTTCTCAAATATCACCTACTTAGAGAGTTCTCCACTGGTGATAGTGAAGATTCTTAACTCCTCTGCACCCTCTTTTATCCATTTGTTTTTCTTCCCTGTAGCTTATTTCTCAGTCAATTTATTCTACAGACCCCATCAGAATTAATTAGGTTAATTAGGTAGTTGTATTGTTGTCTTTTTATTAAATGCAAATATAGTACATGGTTAAAAATTAGTAAGCTCCCCTACCAAGTAAGTGGAATGATCAATCAAATTCATCAATACATAGAAAGCAATGCAACCCAAATTACTGGTTCTTTGAGAAAATCAATAGTACTGATGAACTTTTAGCAAAATTTACTAAAGGGTAGAGAGAAGATTCAATTAATAAAATTAGTGATAAAAAGGGAGACTTAACAATAGACATCTCTGAAGAAATCCAGAGATAAAGACATACTTTAAAAACATGTATTTCTCTAAACTGGAACATCTAAAAGAAATAGATAATTGTCTTGATATATACAACCTTAAAAATTCAAATCAAAGCCAGGCGGTGGTGGCGCACGCATTTAATCCCAACATTCAGAAGGCAGAGGCAGGCAAATCTTTATGAGTTTGAGACCAGCCTGGTCTACAAGAGCTAGTTCAAGTGCAGGCTCCAAAGCCTCAGAGAAACCCTGTCTCAAAAAAACCAAAAAAAAAAAATCAAACCAAAACCAAATAAGTGATTTAAACATGTTCTGAACCCCTAGTGAAATAAAAGAATTAATTAAAAGTTTCTCAACCACAAGAAACCCAGAGTGAAGTGGTTTCAGAACATAATTCTGCCAGACTTTCAAAGATCAATTATTGTTAATATTCCTCAAATTATTCCCACTATACAAACAAAAGGAAAACTGCCATTTTTTTTTGATGAGGCTACAACTACTCTGATACCTAAACTACATAAAGACCCAACATAAAAAGAGAATTGCAGACCAATTTCACTTATGAATACAGATGCACAAATTCTCCATAAAATACTTGCAAACTGAGTGTAAGGACCCATGAAAACTATCATCCACCATGATTAAATAGGCTTTATCGCGGAGATGCAGGGATGGTTCAACAGATGCAAACTGATTAATGAAAATCCACTACATTAACAGACTAAAAGACAAAAACCTGATTATTTCATTAAATTTAGGGAAAAAAAATCTGTCAAAATCAAAACCCCTTCATGATAATAAGCCTGGAGTGATTAGGAATACAGTGGACAAACCTCAACAAAATAAGGCAATTTACAGCAGACAAAAACCAACATCAGCTTAAAAAGAGAAAAAGTAAAGCAGTTCCACTGAAATCAGAATGAAGAAAAGGTTGTCCGCTCTCGCCATACTTATTCAATAGAGGACTTAAAGTCTTGGAAGTTACTCTGTAGACCAGGCTGTCCTCAAATTCAGAAGTTGCCTGCCTCTGCCTCTGAAGTGGTGGAATTAAAAGTCTGTACCCTCACTGCCAAGTATAAAATTTTTTGTAGATAAATGATCCTAAAATTTGCCCCATGAAAATTCTACAAACACAAGCACGTTTAGCAAAGTGGTAAGGGTAAAAAAAATATACTGACATGAAAATCTGTAGTTTCCAGTATACAAATCACAAGTAACCTGAGAAAAAAAAATCAGAGAAACAATAGCCTCAAAAGAAAGAAAGACAGTTCTCTGTTTAGGTCTGTACTTCATTTTTTTTTATTGAATTATTTGTTCATTTGATACCCAATTTCTTGAGTTCTTTGTATATTTTGGAGATCAGACCTCTGTCTGATGTGGAGTTAGTGAAGATCTTTTCCCATTCTGTAAGCTGTCATTTTGTCTTATTGACCGTGTCCTTTACTTTACAGAAGCTTTTCAGTTTCAGGAGGCTCCATTTGTTAACTGTTTCTCTCAGTGTATATGCTGCTGGGGTTATATTTAGGAAGTGGTCTCCTGTGCCAATGGATTCAAGTGCACTTTCCACTTTCTCTTCTATGGGGTACATTGTGGCTGGCTTTATGTTGATGTCTTTGATCCATTTAGACTTTAGTTTTGTGCATGGTGATAATATCGGTCTATTTTTATTCTTTTACATGTTGATATCCAGTTATGCCAGCACCACTTGTAAAATATGCTTTCTTTTTTCCATTTGATATTTTTTGCTTCCTTGTCAAAGATCAGGTATTTGAAGGTGTGTGGATT
>JAQHUG010000337.1:1680831-1705195 GCA_028555095.1 Dicrostonyx torquatus | reverse complement strand
AGGGTATCCTGCCCCATCTTAAGGAAGCAGGGGGAGGGTGGTGGGGTAGAGGGGGAGTGGGAGGGCCGGGAACAAGAGGAGTAAATGTAAAATTTTCCTGTAATAAAACAAAGGAAAAAGAAAAAGAAAACAGAAGACAACAACTAGACGGTATTTGGTTTAAATAAAAACTCTAAAATTAAAAAAAAAATTGATTTATTGAAGCCAGGTACAGGTACTGAGAATACAGTTACGAACAAATCTGACGCATTCCTAACAGGAGTTGGAATTTTATCAGAAGACATAGAAGAGTGAGCAGTTAGTAGTAAGATGATTTTGAGAAGTCCCTTAACAGAGTTGGCAAGACTGATAATATTTTGGTTAGACAGCAATGAACTTGGCCCTGTAGTGTATGAATAAACATTAACCGTACTCAAGAAATAGGAAAAACGGCAGTATATAGTTGCTATATATATTTCAAGTATTTTATTTTCCTCTGAAGTACAGCTTGAATATTTATGAGCAGTCAATTAATACTATTTCTAGGATAATTTTGCAGTTTGACTGTAAGATCGAGTGGCATGTGATAATCCCCTCTGAAGGGTAATGTCCTGGTATCTGCATCGTCTTACCTTACTAATGACTTCAAGGGCACGTATCAGATGTCCTACATATCAGATCTTTACATTGCAATTCATATCGGTAGCCAAATTACAGCTATGAGGCAGCCATGGAGGAATCGTATGGCAGGGGTCACCACGCCATAAGGAGCTGTAGTAAGGGCTCACAGCATTAAGGAGGCTGAGAGACACTGCTTTAGGGATACGACTCTGCGCAAGCCCAACTGTCCCATTTCAGGCACAGGGTTTGTATTGCCATTTAGATAGGCATCAATCCTCTGGGCAAATTCTCTCCTCCAAAGGAAATTTCAGCAAATCCAGGAAGCAGCAAGAAGTTAATTTGCCTTAACATCCTTGGCATAAAGGCAGTTTTTTTTTTTTTTTTAACTGTGTCTGTATTTAGAGCAGCATCTCCTACCCCTACCTTCACACTTGGATACCAACTTCTCTGTTTTATGCACTGACCTTTAACAATTCTGTCATTCCCCAAAACAAAGCCAATAACGAGCTATGGGTTTACTCTGAATTATACACTGTCACGAATCAAGTTCTCCTCAAAAATAATTACAAGATGTGTCTTCCAGGGTTTTACTAGATTGCTCAGAAAACACCAACTCTAAGCAAGAGAAGAAAGAAAAGCAGAGCAAGGAAAAAAAAAACTCAGTGCCAGCTATAAAGAGGGAGTGGCCTGGGAGAACAAAATGTATTATGGAAAATAATACATTTACTAATATAATATATTATAACATAGTAAAATACATGACACAGACTGGGGGAAGGATGAAGAATGCTGAAACCTCTTCTGGCTCCAAGCTTTTCCTTACTGCTTGTGCAAATCAGTGCTAATTTACCTCCCACTTAATTCTTAGGAAGAGCATTTGGTACAAGAAAAAAATGGGGGACGGGAGGTGTGATTTAGCCTCCAGCGTGGGACAAAGTTGAAACAAGGAGAAGGTTTGAACATTTGGTGGGTGGGGGTTATGCTATGATCTGTAGGTCTCTTTCCAGAATTCATTGATGTAAACCCATTTGTGAGATGTTGATGTATGAGATCTTTACATGTGATTATAACTAATTAAATCATGCATCCAAGTTTATCTTGGAAGATGTCTCGTGTACCACAAGGCCCTCCTTTTCAAATGCAGCCACCCAGTGTGGGCCTTCCAGTCTCCAAAACTGTGATCTGAACAAGTTTTTAATCCAGTCTGTGGGGTCTTGTGATATCAGCAGAGTACACACAAACAAGACCACCCCTTAGAAGCAGTGTTAGAAGTGAGAGATGCTATAGAAAGAAAATACTCCGGAGTATTATTGCACCTAAGCTGCAAGTAAGAGAATCTGGGGGCCATGCCCAGCATACACGTAATATGCCTTGACTAGCATATGGCCTTCGTAAGAACATTCTCCAAAATGACTAATCACGTTGTTAAAATTTATCATCTTAAACATTAATGGGAGAGTAATAATGTGAGTCTAAAACCCTGTAATGGACATTGTCAATTTAAATATATATAATTTACTTAGAAAGTACAAATTGTATTCTAGTACTGAGATTCATTTACTAAGCAATTAATTCCCAGTAAGTTTATTTATACAACATATATTCCTAATTACATCCATGCTTATATAACACACCTCATACAAATATGAATTCTGCCTGGACTGTCTCTTCTCTTGTTCATAACCTTTCTGCTTCTGAGATTTCAAATTTGTAGTGAAGAGAATCTCCATTCCAATTAAGAAAAGATGCTTACTATAATCTATTAATGATTTAGTTAATACAACCTCCCCTGTGCATGTCTTACTTCACAGTAGAATGCCTTTTTTTGTGTGTTTTCTACAGCCTTCTATTCTTCTCATTAGCGTTCTCCTGTGTCTGAGTGTATTTTGTTAAAAGAAATACAAATGCTTGTCATATTAAGACTTTATTTTTCTTATAGAAAGAAAACCCTCTAGTACCAGTCTTAACATTTTTTCTAATTAAAAAAATATAAGCTTTATAGTCTGCAGTTGCTCCTGCGCCTTTATATTTTACTCCGCACATGATTGACTGTGTAACAGGGCTTGAAGAGGCGTTGAAGCCTGAGATGTTTCAACCACTGCCGAACATAAGTCAATCACACACACAAAAAGAGAATATTGTTTAAAATTGTGTTAGCCAGCAAGAGAATGGTAACAAACAGCTTGATGTTGGTATTGTAGGGATTTTCTTAAGTAAAACTAGGTAATGTCTTAGAAATAAATGTAATGACTGAATCCAATTACTCTGTAAACCCATGATTTATATAGCTTAAGAGTATCAAATTTAGTTACATATTATAAAACTGCAAAGTATCATACATTAAATAATATGAAAATATAGTAAATAGCTATTACCCTGGAATGTATTCTCCATAGATAGTAATGTTATTTCTATAATGCTACTTAATATTTTCACATCAGCTATCTACTCAAATTCTCAGATTAGACATAAATTCAGTAGTCAATGAAATTTCATGAATGTAATCATTACTAAAAGATGAACACCAAAACAGAAAAAAAAAACAGAAAGCAAGTATTTGTGACTAATAAGATTTACAAAGAAAAAGACAATCAAATTATTTCCCAACTGGTAGACAAGGCCCAGACAAAAAGAAAAAAAAATGAGGGGAAGTAGGTATGCATAGGAAACTCCAGGGAAAAGAGAGGGTGGGGAGAGAAAGAAGCAAGGAAGGAAAGGAGAAAGGAAGGAAGGGAGGGAGGGAGGGAGGAAAGAAGGAAGGTAGGCCAGCAGGCAGGCTTCTTCAGCTTTGTCCCTTGTCAGCACCAGTATCAATAGACTGGCGCTCACTAGGGATGATAAACCATGAACTCCACAGAGAACAGTTCTCGGAAGTCATCAGACAGCACTTTTATGTGCATCAAATCCCTCCAAGGAGTTGGCTTCTCATACTCTTTTATTTCTTCTATACAACGTGAAATTCACCCATTCTAACTTTTCGAGACAAATGTGTCTTCTTCAATTTCAAATCCCTGGGGAGCTTAAATATCATTTTACTATTTGTGACTTGACAACATTTTCTCCTCTGCAATCAAACTAGAGAGCACAATGGCAGCCGTATTTTAGGCTTTTATCACACAAAGAAAAGGAAATGAAACACGGTGAATGAACTGATTGAAATGTGCATTGACTTGATTTGGGTAGAGCAAATGAGCTTGAACATATGCTACTGGTGTCTATAAGTTATGTATTAATAAAAAATGAAGAAAATAGCCTACGGATTGCTATGAATACTCCCTACAAAGGCACTATGGAGTCCACAGGAGATTTTACTTTTCAAAGTAAGTATACTCTAGTTTAAAAATGTGCAATAGTTAATATATACATAGTAAATGCTTTCGTACTTTCTTGATTAATTCAACATTTAGGATTTCATAGGATTCCAATATAAAAAAGATCAAATTCATCCAATTAAGTTACAGAATCCATGCCAATTATTGTAATAGAAAAATATGCAATTGATAAAGGCTCAGTATTTATAAATTTCTCTCTAGTTCGGGTTGGTTTCAGTAAGCAGGATTTGACTCATATCCACATATCTATAGAAATTCTTATCATATCAAAGTCCTGTAGAGGATGTGTGGGAGATGAGGGAGGGGGACAGAGGCCAAGTGAGAAGAGAAGACAAAGAAAAGGAGAAGTCCGTTTGTATATATCAAGAAGCTCAGACACTAAGAGTAAAGCGAGAAGCTGTGTTTCACTCTCCTTTGTATCTTCCTTCTAAAGCAACAAAGTTTCCACGTGATGAGGGAATAAACCACCCACTGGTAACTATCAAGTAGGAATTTACCGCCAGGTGCTTGGACATCTACCTTCACTAGGATGAATTCTATAGCAGTTATATCTTAACAATTAGACTCCTTATTATAATCAATTTATTTCTAGTAGTATTCAGTTTTATTACCCTAAGATAAAAAAAAAGAGTAAGATTTTCCCACCTTCTCTGTCCTTTCTGTATGTGAGCTCCAAAACCTGGGTGTCTATTCAAAAGTAATGGACTGGGAATGAGGCGGTAGCTCATTGAATAGTGCTCTTGCCTGGGAAGCCATAGACCTGAAGTCAATCTCCAGCACATACATAAAACTCCAGGTATGATGGAATGCATTGGTAAATTGGGTACTGGGGAGGTAAATTAAAAAGATCTCTAGGACTTCTGTGCCAGGCAATAGACCTAGGCAGTGAGGTTAGGTCTCAGGGAGAAACAAAGATGCAAAAACAATGTTTATGCTTGTGAAAAATAATGGGTTTCCCTTAGTGTCCACAAACATGCACACACACACACACACACACACACACACACACACACGCAGAGAGAGAGAGAGAGAGAGGGGAGAGAGAGAGAGAGAGAGAGAGAGAGAGAGAGAGAGAGAGAGAGACTTTGTATTTTTATTTATAGGTGCTTTTTATTTTTCATTATGGATCAGCACCTTTAGGAGTTAAACATATTTATGTTGAAAGGAGCCGCAAAAATTTGAATCTCACAAAGATGTCTTCAAACACAAATTTGATCAACTCCTTTTCATTCTTTATAGCTACTGAAATGTTTAACTGTAAGTCGGGTCTTTGATTCTCATTTTCTTTCTGGGTTCTTACCAGCAGGATGTTTGCAACATTAAGCTGTGTTATGTCACTCCCTAGCGTAGACCCTAGCATCCTAGAAGATACTCCAGAAATTACTGTTGAATAAATTGCTATAAAAGTATTTAAATTTAGTACAAATGAATGCAACATTAAGTGTAACTAGTGTAATGCCACCTCTATACCTAACTCTATTTATTCTTTAAATGTGAAACTTTTAGAGGCATTTATCAGGGCTAAAGCTGAGGCATTTTACAAAGTAATCAATGGATTTAACAGAACAAGTAAAAGATCCCAGCATGTAGAAAGAGTGTCCGTGAGAGATGAGTTTATCTAATGATAGTTCATGAGGATGAATGACTGTTTACACAACATGCAAGGAAACAAGCTCCTACTCACAGCCTAGCTAGAAACCATACTTAAAACAAAAACAATCATTAATTTGAAACTTAGACAGATGAAAATATTGGCTAATGTTAGTATTTTTTGTTTACCAAGAGGGACATAATCTGAAGATTTTAATCGAGCTAAGTATTTGAGGGACTGTGTTTAAAAAGTTGACTCAGTAAAATAGAATGTGGATTATCATTCAGTGAAATAATTTTAAGATACAAGTCAAGGGTGACTATACATAACAGGAATTTTTGAAGTTAATACGAAATTTCCTGAATTCTAGACAAGAAGATATGTTTAAATTCATTTGTGATGGAACATTTTTAGGAATAAACTCTTTAAAGAGTCCTACCTGTAGAAGAGTCGTTCTGTGGAACTTCAGTGCCCCCTTCTGGTGCATTCTGGCAAAGCATCCTGAGCAGTAATCCTCTCCACATTCCAGGCAAACCTTTAAAAACACACACATGTGTGTATATGATAGGACACAAAGACAGCACAACTTTCAGAAAAGGTTTGCACGAAGATGTTCATATTTTTGTATTTATTCCTCCAACTACACAGATATCATTGGAATGAAAGCGTGCTCAAATGCTAAAATTTAACACTGAGAAACGATTTACTCT
Organism: Dicrostonyx torquatus; assembly: GCA_028555095.1. Taxonomy (NCBI): domain Eukaryota; kingdom Metazoa; phylum Chordata; class Mammalia; order Rodentia; family Cricetidae; genus Dicrostonyx; species Dicrostonyx torquatus. Next base: position 1,698,962 of record JAQHUG010000337.1, on the reverse strand, counting down.
GGGAACAAATAATAGCTGTGGTCGTGTTGGCTATACATATTATATACATACATACATGCACCATTTTATAATAGTCATAAAAAAACTAATATCATCTGGCCAAACTCCTTGACCTTGTGGAAATGAAGCCCCATTATACGTTAAAACTCTCACTTCAAGACATGTTTTATTTTTATGCACATCAACACCAGTTGAAACAATGTATAATATCTTTTCTAAAACTTTCCACATGTCCATGAAAGCATTCCTTTCTTGGTGATTCTTAAAACACGGTTTTAAGAATGTTGTCAGAAGTGTGTGCAAAGGAAAGAGAAGGCAAGATGTGGTGTTTCTGGCAACTGAGAATGTCACAGGTCGGTTTATCTTCTGGCTTCCCAGTAATAGACAAATGTACCGATTGAAATGTGAAAAGTTTGGGTATGCAACGTACCTGTCCCTATGATGCTGTTAGGAGCCAGTGCAAGTAAGGGGAAGAGGAAATAAGGCTTTACTAGATTGATTGAAGTCGCTATTATGAAGTTTCTGTAACATTGCTTCAACATCTTCACAGTGTGATGTGTTTCAGATTGGCCCAGGATGAGAAAATGACGGGAAACATGATGAAGGAAGTATATAGAAGAAGAGAGAGTGTGTTGGGAGGTCTGTGTCAAGAAATAATTAGTACTGCTTTCAATGGTCAGCGATTGACTGAGCAAACATTGGTGTTTATCATGGTTGAAATCTTGAGGTTTGAATGGAACCACGTGGATGTCACTGTGGCTTCACCACTAGCTTGTACATCCAGGCAGATCCTCAAGTGTGATGGAACAAACAATTCTGTCTTTAAAAGCTAACAAAGTCTTTAATGAATCAAATATGTCAGACTACATGGCCTATCGTTAATCCAATACATTTTTAAAGATGATTGAAAACTCAAAGCTGGAATTTTGATGTAAGCAGAAAAAGCAACAACTCTATAAAGTCTTTCTAAGGAGTCATAACGAAAGGTCCTTAATTATACAATTTTAAGTGCCAAATAAATGGTAAAGTTTTAATTTCAAAAAGCTTTATGATAGTATTGTTTCAGTAATGAATATTTCAAAATCCCAGTTTTCTTGAACATACCTGCTAACATTTCTCTGAATTTTTCATAAACCTTTGGCAGTTTCTACCACATAAAATGAGTCAGGGAGCTGAAAAACCAGGTTCAACATGGAATTCAAAGCCATGTATTTATTAACAGATGTTTAATGAAAGCAGCTCCACAGATATTTCTAGACTGGAAGATGAAAGCTAGAGTCGCCAAGTAAGCGTGCATATTTTGTTATACAAGCATATTTGGATTTAAATTGGGTTAAAATGACTGCCAACTGGAAAATCATTTTTAGGCAGTTTGTGCAACTGGCAGCAACATACGAAACCATAGATAAGGATTCCATTTTGCTGCATAGTTTCCTCGACGATAAAACTCCAGGGTGCAGTTTTAAGAACTATCTGGCTGATTTGGCAAATTCCAGATCAGCTGTATTAGTTTTTAGGACTCATTTCATTCTAATTAAATCGTCCACATGTGCCAAATGAATAGGTAACTTTTCTCTTTACTTTTAGCGTAGAGAAACTGTCTGAAGCCACTGAAAGGTCATTTAAAATATTGGAAGTGTTGGATTTTATTAATATCTTTAAATGCATAAAACCATAAGGTGACAAGCTAACAACGAAATCATCTTAGGTGTTGTTTCTTTTGTATGCATAAGATGCAACATCAAGCACTTCATCCAATTAGAGCCATTGCTAGCTGTGTGGCATAGGTCACAGGTGGGAAACCATCTTCAGAAGGACTCAGTAATTTACTTAAGGTCATGTCCTTCACGGGGAAACCTGATTTACAAATGTCCAAACTGCAGACCGCTTACTCGTATCTTGATACAGCAGGTAGGGTCTGAATCTGTTAACAGGAACCCTATGGGGATTGGTGTCAGAGGCGTCAATCCTTTCCAACTTGTGACAGGACACTGCATTTACTATGAAAATACTGTTGCTCATGTGTGTTGCTAGGCATAACTGAAAAAAGGGAGGACATGATTGCAAATGATGCCATCAAGAAAGAGTGAGGTAATGCTCAGTGAATATGTCGAGATGTTAAACTTATCTGCCAGAACAGAGAGTAACAGTAATGAAAAGGAGTATCGTATGTTGTGGGACATCTAAGTATGTAAAGATATGTTTGTTACATTTTATTATACTGCGTTTGTTTAATTATGTGAATATGCATTGTATTTGTTTCACCTTGCCTGCCTTTGGCCCCTGATTGGTTTAAAACAGCTGAGTGGCCAATAGTTAGGAAGAAAAGGGATAGGCGGAGTTGGTGGGTGGAGAGAATAAGTGGAAGGAGAAATCTAGGCTTGAGAAGAAGGAGGAGAAAAAATATAGGGAGAAAGAGAGAGACGCATCCTAGCAGGAAGCCAGGCCATCACCAGCCAGCCAGACATGAGAAGCCGTGACAATAAGAAACAGAAGGTTAAAAAAAGTTCAAAAGCCCCCGAGGCAAAACATAAATGAAGAGAAACAGGTTAAGTTGTAAGATCTAGCAAGAAATGAGCATACAATAAGGCCTAGCACTCATAGCTAATACTGAGTCTCCTGGTCATGACGTGGAAGCTGTTATAGGAATAGGACTGTGGAAGCAGACCCAGGGGAAGAGGGTGTCTAAAGGGCTCTCATAGGTCTGTCCTGCTGGCGTCATAGTGTACTTACAAGGAGAGCAGCTTTGTTCTCACACTGTCCACAAACTTTCTTTTTAGTCTTGGGCCTTTCACTTCCAAAAGAATGAGCCATTTTGTAATTCACTTGCTGCTTCGCTGGTGCTAGAAGGAAAACAAAGAATTAAAATAATCAGTTTAAAGTATGTGGATTTTTTTGGTTGGTTTTTTTGTTGCTGTTGTTTTGGATTAATAGTGTAATGAAACTATGATATAATATGTAGAAACTATGACATAATATGTAAAAACTATGATATAATATGTAGAAACTATGACATAATATGTAGAAACTATGACATAATATGTAGAAACTATGCAGTGATGCATTAGCCCCATATCTGAATGAGGAAGGTCTGATCTGTCAGTTCATGGTAGAACCTAGAGCAATGTCTGCTAGCTCCCCTAAGTAAGGACAACATCACGCATGCACTTTTACCTGCTTCGCTTAGACACTCTTGACCTGAACGTTCCTCACTACACAATACTGAAATTTATACCCAATATATGTGAAGACCCTATTCGAGTATAGATGATATATGAAGAGCTTTGTTTTCAGGCTATAATACAGATGGATGCTTACCTCGAATCTGTTCCTTCAGTAGCTTTAATTTCACATTTCCAGAAGAGAGCTGCATGAATAAAATAAAGGTTATTTTTCAGGTACACATTCTCTTACCCAAAGAAAGCATAATATTAACAAAATGTTAAATAGCTTTACCCTCTGAGTACATTTTTCATAAAACCATATTATTTTAGAATACTATGAAACTAAAAGATAATTAACTGCATATGTAAATTTTAAATTTCACTTAAAAAATTTAATAAACATTGGGTATACAAATCATTTTTAGTTGTGTTCTGTTGTTGATACAGGAGCTCACTAGGTATCTCAGACTAATCTCCAATTCATGATCCTTCTGGTCCTCCTCCTAAACACTGATATTAAAAGCATGAACCACCATACCCAGGTCATAGACCAAATTTTACACAACATACCAGGAATATTTTTATTATTATACAAAGTTTCAAAAACCATTTCTATGCAAGTATGTAATATTATTGGAGCATAACAAAAAATTACTATATGTCGTCATGAATTGATTTTAAGAAAATACTAGCATTTAAATACTGTGAAGCTTTAGAAGTCTCTTCTTCCTCCTGAAGATGTGTATAAACACTGAATCCACACGGAATTCCGACTGGACCACTCTGTTCACATAACCACAGAAGCCAATGGCATTGTCTTATTTGTACAATTTAGAGAACCACATTTCAACATTGTGGTCTTAACCAATCCTGTGTATTATTTATGATTCCTTATGTTCCTGCATGACTGCTAAAATATGCTTGAGAATGTAAGAGCCAGTACTGAGAATTTCATTATAAACAATCCCTTGAAACCTTTGGCTCTTAACATTGTAGACAGCGAAAGAGACCTGCCAATTGAACACATTCGCCTGGGTCTTATTAAAACCAGCCTTTTAAAGTACACAGTGAACCAAGAGGATGGTGTGCATTTACATAGACACTGTCAATTCATGCCCAGCTTTCAATTTGCAATTTGCATGCTCAATTGCCCAATTTGTACATGAAGATATGAGAACAATGGCCGTCTCTATATCTATGGTTGTACCAACTGCAGTCATCTTTGAAAATTTAGGCCTAATTATTCTCTGTGGTTTTGCTCCAAAGATACACTTATTGTTCACATTCTTTGAAGTAGTTGTTCAGATGTTTTCTGTACCAAACGCAGCAGAAAAGAAAATAGAATTGAAATAATCAAACTTAATATGAATCACACTTTTATTTTTTAAGTTGGCGATGTTATACAAGTTATAGATTATTTAACCTCACTGAATTATCCAGTATGATTACTTTAATGATACGACTGAATTCTGAATCGCAATGTGATAAACCTGGCTATGAGGTCCTTGTGAGTAGGTATGTCAGGAAAATAAAGTTGTTATTAGGGAAATTTCATATTTTTTATTGCTATGAGTAATATTTTTCTGTACTATAAATGTATTCATATTTACTTAAAATTATCTAAATTGCATAAAAATATTTGAGTGAGCAAACTGCTAGCTTCTAGTTTCAGGCTAATTTTGTCATTAATGACATGATGGATTTTGTCATTAAATAAAATTTTTCTGTTTGAAAAATATTTGAGTGGTAAAGTAGGGTTAGCCAATGGATACAAATGCACACACTAGTGTTCACATGATTCTAAGGATCTGAAGAGATAATTTATTATGCTAAAGCCACTCTCTTATTGCTGTGCCTGAAGGGATTGAACAAGAGCTTCTCAATGCAGTTTAATTGGCTCTGTAATCCTTAACATCTGAGCAACTGGTGTGGACTAAGCTATGGTCAGTGGTCTCTCAAACAGCACTAATTCCTGCAACTTTCCACTAGTCCTTGCTGTGCCCAAAGTGCCCTTAGGAGCGCTTTTTCAATAATTTCCATCTCGTGAAACATTCCATCTTGGCTTACTATCTATATTACACAAGTTTCTAAGGCTTCCATAAAATTCTGTATAAAAATCCACTTAACTAATCTTTCCTAAAAGCATTTCAGCCCAAAAGTTCGTTATTAACTGAAGCCCTTTTTATGGGTCAAAGCTTCCCTAAAATAATATCTACAAAAACTAATTCCTCTTTGAGGGTTTGAGTTTGTTGCGGCTATTGTTTTGTTTTGGATGGACTGATCTTCATCTCACTATGTAGCTGAAGGCGACCTTGAAATTCTGATCTCCTTGTTCCATTTCCCAATACTTACTGCATGCTAAGTAAAGACTCTTCAAATGAGCCACTTACCCAGACCAACTAGGTACTGTTTCACTCCCTGTTACTCACTGGCATAGAGAGGGAAAACTCTGCATCTTTTACCCATCATCACTCAGCAAATTCTGTCTATTGATAATCCACTTCTTACTTACTGTCTTTACCAATGTCCAGGTTCTTCTTCCACATAAACCTCAGAAACCTACTCTATGTTTCTCTTTACCCCATTTCCCGTTAATCACGCTGAACACATCAATACCCATTTATCTGACATCCAGCACTGAAGATCCTACAACAGTCTGGCAGCCTTGAACCTCTCAATGTCTCTAGCTCCCCACCATTGTGACCAAATCTGTAGCTAGACATCATTCTAAATGGCCACCCCTACAAAATTCCAAATGCGGAGGTTCTCAGTGATTAAAATCCCTTTTCCTTCTACTCTCAACTCTCCCATTCTACCTACTATTGTGATGAAATAATGCTATGTGGTGTCCTGCAAACCCATGCTGAATTCACCCCCAGGGTCACATAAGACTTCTTAGCAGTCAGTTCAATCAGACTGCTAAACCCTAGTCATGATTCTCACAGATGCTACTCCACACCTCCGCTCTCAAGAACTCATAGCTGTACTTTTTCCTGTCTGTCATTTGAGGAGCTACCATCACATTCAACTCCATGAGAATGCTGGTGTCTATTACAGGTTTCTGTACCACAGTACTGTATCATCTGTCAAACTAATCCTTAGCATTTCTGTTTATTTACACGTATTTATTTTTCTGTTTTGCTTGCCAGAGAAAATGTGTTCTCCCTTACCCAATGAAGGTGTATTTAATCAACCACCTTCTCAAAGACTACAGCTCCAACCACTGGTATTTCTGTCATCGGCACCTTCAATTTCTCCCCTACTTGTATTCTCATTCCTCAGCCTACAACATTTGAGTCCACCAAACCCCAAACTACTTAATTCTTCCCTGACCCTACTGAATCTTTATGTGTTCTTGGTCTTATGTTCACTACAGTAATTTATCTGCATTCTCTCCCATTCTTTCTTTTTTTTAATACTTGAATTTAAATATATGGTTGCAATGGTCTAATGGTGGCACAATAGCTAAGCCCCAGCCTTTTAATAATCTCATTTTCCATATATAGGCAGTGTAACAATTCAAAAATAAGTTTGCATATAACATCTCTCACTTTGCTCAGAACTCTAAAAGTTATGACTGTCTTATGAATGCATATCAGAGAATCAAAGTGGTTCACTTACCTACGACTGTGGGGATAGCTAAATAAACGAGAATTATAATTATAAGGCCTCAGCACTGCTAACACCAGGAGTACCTGCAGTGTACTGTAGCAAGTTCAGCAGCAACCTTGGTCCAGGACCATTATGCGTCTTTGCCAAAATCAAACAGAACACTTCTCTTGACAGTAACAAGTGCAAAAGTCTTCAGACATTGCCAAAGATCTCCAGAGAAACAAAATTACCTCACTCAGAACTGTTGCTCTACAGTAAAATTTCTTTATGGTACAAAATATTGGACAGCATTAGCATCTTCACGTGTTCTACAAAGGCTTTTCCTTGCTTTTAATCTTCTAAGAAATCCTAAGACTTTGGCCCCATGCCTGCCCTTCTTTTACTTTCAGGCAATCTTCACTGGAAAACTAGAAGATTGTTTTAGAGCAAGACTCAGAGCATGCATTCGGAATTGTGGGTCATCATGCTTGACATTGAGCAAATCAGTTTGCTGCTCTGATGTGAAATTACTTCATCTACTTCATCTGTGAAACCACAATTAGAAACTGACTCTTGGGAGAGAAATAAGTGCTTGGTAAAATAAAAAGTCAACTAAGATAAGCTCCTGGCTGATATAAAGAGTAAGTATTATATTTTGAGGGCTACCATATACCACATGCTGGCCTCCCTTGCATCTCATTCTTCACATCTCTCTTATTTATGTAAATTCTTAGGGATACATTTACTTGGCTTTACCTATCACATTAGACTTAAAAAAAAATCCTAAACTTTTACCATAGATTTGTCTTCCTTCTTCCTTTAAGCTCTCTTACTCTATGAAGTCTATAACCATCTGTTGTATATTTGACTTCCTCTTTCTTTCCTCACTGTATTTTGGGGCAATGCTGTTCTTTACATTTTCCTCTGTCTGTTTTAATTCAAACTCCCTTCATATGACTTCTATGTTGTTTTTATAGCCATCTACTGCCTCTATACCCCTGTAACTGTCTGGTGTAGGAGGGTCCCTCTGTATTTCTGTTGCTTTCATTGGTTGAATAAAGAAACTGCCTCGGCCTTTTGACAGGGCAGAACTTAGGTGGGTGGAGTAGACAGAACAGACTGTTGGAAAGAAAGGAAGTATTGCAGATGCCATGTTTCTGCAGCCCAAGATGGACCTTGGTTAGAATCTTCCCAGTAAGCCACAACCACGTGGTGATACACAGGTTAGTAGATATGTGTTAAACTAATATGTATAAGAGGTTAAAACTAATAGGCCAGGTAGTAATTTAATTAATACAATTTCTGTGTGGTTATTTCAAATGTAAACCAGCCCAGTGACCGGGAACCGGGCAGGACAGAACAAAAGAGCCCATGCTCCTCTCAGGTGCTGGGAACATAGCCTGCGCCTCCTATTAAAACTGCCTATAGCTCTGTGCCAAATAATCTCCAGAGTAGCAAGCACACATAGTGAAAACATCTCACAAAGTGACTGGGAAGTAAAAAAGAAACATTTATTTGTATATTTGTTTATCTTCTCTCTTTAATTTCCTTGTTAATGTTCATGCGATAAGTTGTTGGTCACATGAATAAATTGAAGTATATATATATATTAGAAATTCATGTTCAAAGCCTATTCAATGCTGCTTTATTTCATAGCAGACCTGTGTACACCCTACCTGCTTGATACTGTTAGCAACAAGCAAATGGTCAGTTGGAAAAGAAAAACCATCCCAAATCATTCTTCTAACACTGTAATTCTACCAGTCAATCACTGTAAAGTCCCTTTCCTTTCTCTTGTATGGTAGATCCCTACCAGTCAATCACTGTAAAGTCCCTTTCCTTTCTCTTGTATGGTAGATCCCTACCAGTCAATCACTGTAAAGTCCCTTTCCTTTCTCTCGTATGGTAGACCCTACCAGTCAATCACTGTAAAGTCTCCTTTCCTTTCTCTCGTATGGTAGATCCCTTCCACACTTTCTACTTCTACCCTATTTTATAATTATGGTGTTTGTGGTAGCAAGGATTTTTGACTTATTCTTCAAATATTTCCTTACATAAACTCATTAACCAAACTGTAATTTCTCTAGTACACATTATTCATATACAAAATGTTAATTGCAAATGTTTTATATTGGCTCTTACTAAAAATATTTGATGTGGACTCATTTTTTTTCTATATTAGACAAGGTCTTCATTGAAAACAAGAAGTAAATGGCTAGAAATCCAAAACAGCACTTTACAAATGCCATTACATACAAGTTCATAATCACAAATTTGGTGATCAGTGACAACCAACATTTTTTGTTTTGTTTTGATCTTTTCTTATTGACTCAGGATCTTAGACCATCACTCAGACTGGCCTCAATCTTCTGACAATCCCGCCACTTCAATTTTGTGAGTCTGGGAATACAAGGGGATGCTACCAAGATTGCTCACGGCCAAACATATGTTAACATATTTACAGTAACATCTGAAATGCAACACAGGACAGCACCATGGAAAGATAACAATGAGTTAACTATGGCCTATAAATTTTTAACCCAAGAGTGAAAGAAACCTGACTCACAAAGGGGATGGCAGTATGCATGAAATGTTTTCTCTGAAGCCAAAAAGTACAGAAGTGCCGAGTAAGATATTTGTTGGTGCCAAATGACCCAATGAAAGTTTAATGATAGGTATATAAAAATAAAACGCTGTGCAAGTTAAAATTCACGGTCAAGAATGTTGTACTAAGGAAATCCAGAGGAAAATTTTCCTTATACAAAAACACCTACCTCCTTGCAATCATAAATGTGATGCTATGATATAATTTACAATTGAACTCAGGAGACACAGTGATGATAAAGTAAATCTGGAGCTTGGAGATCGCCATGCAAATCTTTTCTTGGATATCTTTACTCACACAACTAGGAGTGTATGAGTAATTATTATGCAAGCAGAATGTAACAATATTAAGGAAATAAAAAATAATATCAAGTCATAACTGAAGCTCATAATCTATCATTTCATACAATATTTGTGTTTACCTTAATATAGAACTGTCATTGTATTTTATGTCCTCTAAATGAATGGAAAAACCGTGTTTGGAATTAAGAGAACAGCAGAATGCAAAATTCCCCCTGTAAGTAATTTTCAAGAACCTTCTGAAATATTTTATTTAAAAAAAAACACTTCTGCAAGCAAAATAAAGCATATCTGAATTGAAGCCAGTATTAACCTGAAGATGGTGAACCTAAACAGAAGTTACTAAAGCAAGAATGGAGGATCTTTGAGTATGAGAGAGAATGAAAAACCTGAAAACATAATGCATGTCCTCTTGCTCAGAAAATGGCTTCTTTCTTACCTTACTGGCATTCACTTTACTTTGTGACGCTAGATGAGACTTGTTACCCAATTTGCCCACACTTCCAGAATTCCAGTAGTATCCATTTGACCTTCAATGGACATAAAACAAAATGTAATGCCTGAAATTATTCTTTTTTTTTTTTTAGTGAAAACAAATACATTTCCCTTTTTTCAGGAAATAGAAATCTGGGTGTTAGCCTGATAAACCAGTATAAACTAGGAATAGGATGTCAGAAACGTTTATCATCAGTATATCACTTTAAGGGTCACCCCTCTATATTTGTGATGTCTGTGTAGCAATGCCTGAAAGGGAAATATCTAAACACAGAAGCATTCTACTGTTTGACATTTACAGTGACTGACTTTTACTAATTTATAGAAAAATTTACAGATGGTCATAAAGTTTATAAAAACCAGGTATCTACAAATGAAAATGAAAAGAAGAACAAATCTATACCCCTAAAATACAGCAGGTCTGCCAGATGATTAATTTCTAAAGATTACAAATGAGCTCCTACATTGGAAATAACACAGATTACAAAAGAGGCAAGTTCTAGATTTCAAAGTGGAGTTCACTGGGAGAAAAACAAAGCATTTTTGAAGGTGCCAAGACTAAAGTATCATATTTCATTGGAAAACTGCCTAATATCACATAGACATTAAATAAAAAAAAAACCAAACTGGAATTGCGGGTCTCCCTTTTTCTGGGAAGAAACAGATGGAAAGTCATCATTTTGTCTGTGACACTATCTATGAAACCTTAGGAGAAAATAGTCCTACTACTTTTTAAACCCATTTAAGTTAAAAAAAAAAAAACACTCTAAAAGACCATCCAGTAAGAGGTGCGGGCGGCTATGTCACACATGGCCGCATGGCTAGATATACTGGAATAATTACAAACAAACTGTATTCATTTAAATACTGCCTGGCCCATTATCTCTAGCCTTTTCTTGGCTTACTCTCACATCTTATTTCAACCCACTTTTAATAGTCTGTGTGTCAGCAGGATGTAGCGGGCTTACCGGAAACTTTCAGCATGTCTGACCCTGGCGGCTTCATGGAGGCTCTCTCACTTCCTTTCTTCCCAGAACTCTGTTCTGTCTACTCCACCTACCTAAAGGCTGCCCTATCAAATGGGCAAGGCAGTTTCTTTATTCAAGCAATGAAAGGAAGAGAAATACAGAAGGACCCTCCTACACCACAGTAAAGGCTCCACAGCTAAAGAAAAGTCACTTCTGGGTGCTGATTCCATGAACTCCAATTTATAAATTGGTTTACATAATTCTGATGTCATGCAAAGACACAATTGCTAACTGAAAAATTGCCCTTAACATCAGCTCGGTTTTCTGGTGTGTTGAGTGCAATTGTTTTATAGCAAAGAAACAAGTGTTCATTGCTTTCGTGTGCATTCCAGGCCTTACGTTCTTGTGGACCTTAACACATTAAGCAATTAGGAACAGAAAAAAGCTAGTAATATAAAGGAAACCAAAGTTCTGGTAAGTTTAAAAAGTAGTGTGTTTCATGTGAGCGACACAAAAACCAAAAGTAAAGGGAATTTAATATCCCTTCTTCCTCGGGAAGAGTTAAAAGTCATCAGTCCACCAAATGTTTTGACTAGCATAACAAAAGTTGTACAAATCAGCTTTATATGATTCGATCGAATGAGTAGCATGTTTAAATCAGTATAGCATTAGGGAATATTGTGCTTATTCTAAAACTTCTCTGAACATTCACTCACTTCACTTCTTCCTTTCCTTTGTTCCATGTGGACTGGAATTCTCGGAATTTCTTTTCCATCTTTTGGTTCTCAAGTTCTAGCTGAATTTTCTCCATTTGCAGTTCCCGAGCATTTCTAAAGACAGATGATCCGAAGAGTCATGTAGAGCAAACAAATAAGCCTTGAGGCAAGCCAATTTCATAGAGACTTCTGCTCTTAAACTGTAGCCATTAGTAAGGCTTACAGAATGACTTAGTTCATCTGTTCCTATGCCCTTTTAAAAAGTATTTGCCTGTTATTAATATTCTCTTCAAGTCATGTGTCCCTCAAATCTAAAAGCTTAAAAAACATTATTTGCTTTTGTACAGGAGCCATGTTTTATGTATACACAAGTATCTGTGACAAATGGAAGAAAATTATCATTTTTACAATTGACTTTACTACATCACCTAGTCCATAACATAGTACATAAACCGCCATTAGTCATCCATTTAATGCAGGGATAGAGATTTAACCTGGAGCTGCATGCCTTCTAGGTAAGCATTTTATCACCTAGTCATAGCCTCCACCTAAAACAATTGTTTTCCTTTTACGTGAGTTTATTGTGTTGAAACAGCAGTTTGAAGCCTTCAGTAAATGTCTAACCTTATGTCATATATAAAAAGCTGAGCATCCGAACAATCGTGTCTCTTTGGAAGAAAGCTTCTATTAATACTTTGTTGTAGGAGATTAGCAACAAAAGATTGTGTGTGGGGTGTGTGTGTGTGTGTGTGTGTGTGTATGTGTGTGTGTGCTTGTGTGTGTGCATATGTGTGCATGTGCATATTTGTTTGTAGGAGAAGGCAAAAGTATGTACGTGTACATCTGTGTTACTGCCTATGGAGACCAGAGGATAAACTGGTTAACATTCCTCAGGTACCACCCACATCTCTCTTTTTTCCCTATTTATTTAATTTACTTACTGTCTTTCTTCCTTTTTAGAAACAGGATCTCTCACTGAGCTGGGACTCACTAAGTAGGCTTAAGTAACCAAGCAGACAAACAGATTTGCTCACCTCTGCTTTGTCCAGCACTGGGATTCTAAGCATGTAACACCATATCTAGTTTTGATTATGTGGCTTCTTGGTACTGAACTCAAATCTTCATGTTTACACTGAATCATCTCCATATCCCTAAGAGATTTTCTTAGTATCTGAAGCTCCACCCTCCTATTAGACTTAGATCCTAACTTTTCTACAGCTAGAAGCCAACCCAAATGTCTAGATTTCAGTATCTATTGTGAATTTAAAACTTTCCCTACATCATTGTGAATATGATGGCCTGGCGCAAACTTAGAAATAATGGAGACAGAAAAGAGATTTAATGTACAGAGGTGACAAACCTTCATTGAAAAGCAAATGTACCAAGCTTTTGTTGACTGGTGGAAATAGTCCATGGTGATATCTCAAAGTGATTAACAAAGGGTCCAGAGTAACAGACTTAAGTGTAGGGGGAGTGGCTTGTTACTTAAATTACATCCAAAAGGTTAAACTTACCCCACTACACACAAGAACTGAGGAATGGCTGGCAGCAAGACAGATGCAGCCTCCAATTCAGCATGGATACAAACAAGCAGGAAATAGGTGAAGGCATACTGTCACTGTGCTGTTACTGAGGGAAGGGACAGCTGGACTGTGAGACCATGGACAGAGGATATATCCTTGACTTCAGACTAAGAGCATTTCTTGGAGTAAATGAATTCTAAGCTAAGACATAAAGGATTAGAGCATTTGTATGTAAGGGAGGTTGCTAGTAACAGTGGTCCAGGAAGAAAGAAAATTGTGGACAGAGGAGAAAGTTAACACGTGAGTCAAGGAGCTAGAAGTTCTGTGCTTCAGCTCACTAAGTTTAAGATGGGAAAACATCAGAAGTGGGCCTGCCGGGTGGTCAGATCATAAAGAACCTGAGAGTGTGATCAGTGATTGTGAGTGCTCCTCTGTGAATGATGAGGATCCCTTCAGGATTTCAAGACACTTGATCAGATTTGTGTGTATAAAGATCACTCTGCTGTACCATGGAAATTCAAATTAGAAGTGAGAAGGCTAGAAGCAAGACAGACAGATAAGAAATGGCACCAAAAATACAAACTGTAGTGACTATGATTATCTAAGGAAAGAAAACGTGGAGGAAAATTGGAGCATTTGATTAAAAAAAGAATATAGAATGAACTAAATTCATAGGCTGATAGGAAGTAGATGACTAACTAAAGAGGGCACAAAGGGCAAATCTAGAGTAACCCCAGAGCAGTGACTTGAACATCCAGGATTAAGCTGCTCATTTCCAGACTAAAACACTCTGAGCAGGAAAAACGGGGCTGAGATTCAAAACACTCTCACAATGTTCCATATTCTCAATGATCCAAGAGCTTACAGTATTTCACCTACTGCTTCTAAAAGAAGCGATGAAAAGGACAAACACCATTGCTATGTAATTTTCCTAGAAGACACACTTCTTCTAAAGACGCCCACTGTAGCAGATAAAGAGGGAAAAATTGAAAATGAAAAGACTACTTTTGAGAAATGGGCATAGTTTATGCGTGTTTTTATATGACTCACAAAGAAAGAAATAAAGGAAGGAAGGAAGGAAGGAAAAGAAAGAAAGAGAGAGAAGGAAGAAAGGAAGGAAGGAAGAAAAAAGGAAGGAAGAAAGAGAGAGAGATCGAGAGAGAGAAAGAAAGAAAGAAAGAAAGAAAGAAAGAAAGAAAGAAAGAAAGAAAGAAAGAAAGAAAAAGGCCTTTCATGAAAAATGCCTTAAATGCTGGGCTAGAAGAACAGGCAAGTCCACCATGGGGCACATTTGCATACCATGAAAAGACCACAGCAAAGATAAAAGAGGATGCTGGGGAAATGTTGGAGGTAAGCTCACAGCAGAGGATCAGGAAATACAAGGACCACCATTAAGAGTGCCACATGAAGGATGCTTGGAACAAGGAAAGGATTGATAGAGAACTACAGGGCCTTAAGCATAGTGTGTCTCTTCCTTCACACTCTTGTGAGTTGTGGTTGCTTCTATGAGATATAGGAGCATAAAGCATTGTCTTTACTCATCCTCTTAAAGATAGAGTCCAATCTTACCATTGCATTCCCATTAGTTATTATATAGGCTGTCCCTTCTCTCTATGTTTTACTATAAATTTAGGCAAGTTGAAAATGTCTTAAAAACAAAGTTTAAGCTGTGTTTACCTCTATAACATTTTCATCTAACAGCTACCAAAGAACCTGTATTCTTTCCATTGAACTTGACTCATCTGCTCACTTTTACCACATAGACAGTGTTCTCCCAAGCTCCTGGGCCTACATGCTATACAAACTGTACTGTCAGTGTAACTATAAAAACATATCCACTGCTAGCTACTTAAAGAGTAAGATTCTTGTTTCTTCCCTTTGTAGCCACTACTTGCTCCCGGAGTATGTATAGCAATGAGAGACATTTGTTAGTGAATGGTTTGCAGGTGTAGACACAGAGATGAAACATGCAATAGAATACTCACAGCCCTTTCTTTGTTTCTAAATATCAAAAGAGCAACACTCACAATTTGACAGCTTCCAAAACAGCAAAACAACCATAAATCTAAATATGGTGAAACCATATGTTTGCCTAACATTTTTCAGTTTCTATAATATTTTTACACCCGGTGACTTACAGGTGTAGAAAGTGTAATTTTTGGAATGCTCTGAGGACATCCAATAATTATAAGACCATTAATCTGAGAAACGGAAGTCAAAATCAAAAATCTTAAGTGGGCAGCATGTTCCCAGCCCTTCCTGGATGGCTCTTAGTAGTAGTTAAGAAAACCTCCAATGACATTAAGCGATCTCCAAGTAAGATGGTGAGTGTATCCCTTTAGTAATCAGGATAAGTTATGAAATACTGAGGATGCTCAGAACTGATGGCCATGACACTGGAAGTACTTGGCTTTACCTGGAGGGTAAATTTCTAAGTCTATCCCATTCCGTGCCTGGGATGTTGTCTTCAGCACTGTCTATGCTCAAAGATCTCTGGCCCTAATTGACCCCTTAATTTTAGCTTCTTTTTGAATTCTTAACTGTGAGTATAGGTCACAAAGTACATCCTTCTCTTATACTGTTTCAATAGTAAATGAATCCAACTTTTATATATAACTCCACACTTCCATTATTAGTAATAAAATAATTTCAGTTTTAATTTTGAAAGCAATTATAAACCTTAAATTTACAAGTTATATTACTAAATTGACGCTATCATTAAAGTGATAAAATGACTTTTTCACTTTGGTAATATAATAGTTTATAAACTTATGGTCAATAATGTGAACATAGTTTATACATTTGAAGACTGTACTACAAAACCCAACAATGAAGGAAAACAGAAATAATTTATGCAATTTGACTTTTATATTTCTCCTGTTTAAAAAAGAATAGTTTATTTTACAACATATAAACACTTTAGCAACTATTTTAATTTAAAAATATGTCTGTACTTACTTATATTTTAGTTTTACCGAATTTCCAGGTTTTCCCCAGGGAATAACTACAAAATCTTTGGTGTTCATGATTATTTGTTATTGTTATAATGCTGTCTTAGTATTATCATAGCTTCAGAAAACTTCTGAAAAATAGAAACAAAGAGTAACCGTAGAGTTAAAGCACTTATAAATTCTAAACCACACACATAATTCAGGGAAGTCTTTGTTATTTTGCTTTCTTTGTGCAGTGTTGGAGATTGATGCTAGGGCTTCAGAAATGTTAAGCACGTACTGACTGAGTGGCCAGGCCAACCTTCAGGAAAACTTTCAAAATCAAAATCTTTAGGATGAGAAAGCTTCTAATCCTGAATAATAATGCAAATATTATGTACACTAAATATGCAGTATGTATACTTATATACTTCAAGTTAAATAAATATAAATCTGACAAAACTGAATAGGACAAGCATGATGGCAGAAATCGACTTCAGCATCTGCCTACTTCAGCGTCAGCCTGGAGCACAGAGGAATTCAAAATCAATCTAGGCAACCTACAAAGTTCCTGCATCTGAAAAAAATTGGAAAATATTTAATTAAAAGTAAAGAATCTTGTACTTTCAATAAATAAAGCATATATTCCGGTTCTTTACATGGTTAAATGGTTACAAAAACCGACAAAGTGATATATCTCATACCAACATTTGGTCAAGAACAGAAGCCATATTTAACCACAATCCCTTAAAATACTATCATTTAGTAATGCCAATGCTATCTTAGTTTGTATAAGATGTTTTCACAATGATCAATCACTTAAATAGGCATCGCTTGAAATGCATTTTTCACAATGCATAACTATTTACCAGCTATTTAGTCCTATTTTAAAATAATAAGCATGCTTAATATACTGAAGAATGAAAAGAACCCTTGAGCCACAACTCCAATATCTTTTTTACAAGAAGCATTATGTAGCACAAAAATTAAGGTGTGCAATAATTACCTAAAGGAATTCTGATATTCTCATTTATATAAGAAACTTTAAGTTAACCATAAAAGTACATTATTAAGAGCATACTGTTTTCGGAGTGTCTTGAATACTCAGATTTTTAAAAACAACTTACTCTGCAATGCTGAATTACAGTTTCATATGCACTACTACTGTATTTAATATCAATAAAAATTGTTAATGTCTAAGATTAGAGCTGTATCTCTTTGAAAAGGTGCTTGCTTGCCTGCCATGCACAAAGCTCCGGATTTGAGCCCAAACAAGGCAGATAACAGATGTGGCTGTGCACACACTCAGAAAGCAGAAGTATGAAAATGAGAAGTTCAAAGTCATCAACGGCTATACAGTGAGTTTACGGATGGGCAGTGCTAAAACAACCCTATCTCCAAAATAAAAAAAAAAAATCTCAAAAGCTCTTCTAAAAATATTGAAGCAGCCATATCCTAACTGTCCAAACTATTTAACACTACGTGTCCAGGACCTCAGTAAATATGTACTAAGACTTATTTATGGCGCTGTACTGGGAGGTAAGAAGAGTCAAGGCCTAAGAAAAATTGTTTCTGAGCTCAAATGGCTTCAAGTCAAAGAGACCATATAAACTTCATATAAAAGCCATATAACAAAGGAGAAATAATAAGGGCCATAAAACTTACAGACATGATACAGGAAAGAATACAGGCTGACTAGCATCTAAATGAAGTCTTGAAGCAAAGGGCTTGTGGATCAGAACATCAGTTGGATAATGATTGCATAGTATGAAGGGGTGTGGTCTTCACCATCCCAGCCTGTGACCACACCCTGCTGCCACCCCCCTAATTAATTAATGGG
>JAQHUG010000337.1:1657880-1680446 GCA_028555095.1 Dicrostonyx torquatus | reverse complement strand
AGTTTGTTCAAAAAATTAAGGACAGCACCAACACGGAAATTTCCATCCCCACATGGAAATCCACACAATCAAATCAACTGGTCAGGTTCTTCCTCTGCAGAACTGCTTTGTAATCTCAATAGTATGATCACTCTTCATAATGATTTCGGAATAAAAACCAAAAAAAAATAAAAAATAAAAAAAAATAAAATATGTTCCAGGGTCAGTGAACTCCCACGAACCCACATTAGTGTTTTCTGTGAGTCTCCTTGTGATGACCATGACCACCACCGTCACCCCAGGCTCAGACCATCCTTCCTTCCTCTCTTCAACACTATTCTCCGAGCTCAACCCACGGCTTGGCTGTGGATCTCTGCATCTGTTTCCGTCAGTCACTGAATGAAGGCTCTCTGATAACAGTTGGAGTAGTTACCAATCTGATTATAGGAGATGGCCAATTCAGGCTACCTATCTACTACTGCTAGGAGTATTAATACAAGGGGAGGAGTTTAGTCCTACCTCACCTTGATAGTCCATGCTTTGTTGACACACACAGGAAACAAGCCCCATTCTGAGCAGAAACAGAGGAGAAGAAGTGGGTTAGGGTGACAGAAGGGAGTTTGGTGAGGGAAAGGGGAGAAAAGGAGGGAGGTAAAACTGTGGTAAGGGTGTAAAATAACTGAATAAATTTAATTAATAAAAAATAAATAAATAATGGAAGAGAGCATTTGCAAACTATCTAATTAGGGATCAGTGTTCAAGATACATAAGGAAATCCAATCATACAAAAGCTAACAATTATGTCCAGTTTAAAAATGAACAAATATATGAATAGACACTCTAAAAATAAGACATACAACTAGCCAACAAATGTGTAAGGAGAAGTCACTAAATGCGAAGAAAATAATTTGAATGTTTCAGTATAAAAGCAAAATCACAGAAATGCTGCATGTCATGCAATATGCTGGCTGTGCCATGGGGTATATTTATAATTTCAGTGAACAAAGATAATTCTAGCTGTTTCTCATGGCCCCTATCACATGAAATTTTGCTATTCCACATGCCCCTTATACTGGCCGGAAAAAAAAAAAAGCATGATGTCTACCCCTAAGAGATTCTGTCCAGGGAAAGTTCACAAAACAGTTAAAATATTGTGGGACTGTGGCACGTTCTGATAAAAAGAAAGCTTCTAGGAAGGGCACCTGACTCCCACTCAGGCACCAAGTCTTGTCTCCCAAAGCTAAAGAAAGTGTCATGATATCTAAATGTATCTTAGGAATGCAAAACCAACACCTGGTTTGCTTTGGGGCGGGGGGATATAACATTTGCAAAATGAATGCTCATCTACTCTCCCACCTTTAAAAATTATCTCTGTAGGAAGTAGCTTTGTGTATTGATATCAAGCACGGGCTACAAAAACTATCTTTTAAACATCTACAGGGGTACTGGGGAGATGGCTCAGCCCATAAAGTATTCTCTGAGTAAGTATGAGTCTCTTCTTTCATATCTCAAGTACTTACATAAAAGACAGGAACAGACGTGTGTCTGTAATGCCAATGCTGGGGCTCAGGATGGAGCTGAGACAGGAGGATGCTGGAGTTTCACTGGCCAGCTGGCTGGGCTACAAGTTCAGTGAGAGATGTCAATTCAGAACTAGGATGGGGAGTGATAGAGGAGGATAAACAACATGAATGAGTGTACATACACGTTCATATCACACGCACAAATGCACATATACGCACACAAACACACATACATACACACGAGAGAGGAGGGGGGGATGAAACAAGAAATTCTTTCAGAAATATTACCAGACAGTAAGAGAGAGTCCATCTAGTCCATCTCACCTCCTGATATTAATCAGGAAATCAAACGGCTAGCCTTTGTTCCTAACTGGATACTTCATAAAAGCCGAAACTTATGTAAGTACCATCCAAAGGAGAACACGAGGAGATGCCCAGAGTTAATGCTTCTGGTTCATCAAAATAATCTGTTGTCCTAATTTCCTTTGCACATTACGACCTTTGTGTGATGTGGCTCTCTAGGCATGTGCATATGCAGGACGTTTAACTTCCACACAAGGATTGATTCTACCCATACAAAGGATGAGAGAAAGGCCTGTAAATCTCATTAGAATGAGATGATTCAGATTTACAGCTCTGATGATAATGTGATTTAACTAATAAACAGTCATATTCAGAGGGCACTTCACTTCACTGAATGCAGTTAGTGAGGCTTCTTTTCAATTAAATGTTTATCAAGTCGTGCACAGAAGCCAATTTATGGCGTGCATAAAAATGAAAGATTATTATGGTGAGTCATGCTATTCTCTCTGTTTCTTTGGGTAAAGTCAACAAGTGATTAGTCATCTTCCTCAAGATGGCAAAGCTATAACAATGTCTGAATCATAAATAGCAAAACATAAAGGTGGAGGCACAACATAAAATTACAGGATAACAGTGACTTCTTTTTTTCTGAACATTTGTTTATTTATGTATTTATTTACATGTGTATGTCTGAGTGAATGTATATATGATATATGCACCTCATGTGTGAAGTGCTCACAAAAGACAGAAGAGGTCATCAGATATCCCAGAACTGAAGTTACAGGTGACAGGAAGCCACCTTGCATGTATTTCCTTTACCTAGTTAGGTTGTCTGCATAATTTATTGTGATCTAGATTAATTTTCACTAGCATATATGCATCTAATTGAGTACCAGATTTACTATTACAGTTTGATACTGTTTCTACACATGTTCTTATTTTAGGAAAGAAACCCAGTCACTCTATTGCCACAGAATGGAATGACGTGGGATACCAATCCGTATGCTGTATAGTTTATTTAAAAAAAAAAACCATTAGTTTATAAAGAAGCTGCTTTGGCCTATGGCAGGGCAGACTATAGCTAAGCAGAAAAACTAAACTGAATGCAGGGAGAAAAGAGGCAGTGTCAGGCAGACGCCACCCAAGAAGTAAGAGGTAAAAAACCATGAGCCTCATGGTAAATAAAATAATAGAAATGTGTTAATTTAAGATGCAAGAGTTAGTTAATAAGAAACCTGAGGTAATAGGCCAAAGAGTGTATAGTTAATATTAAGTCTTAGAATGGTTATTTCATAAGCAGCTACAGGACTTAGTGAGCAGAAACCTGTGGGTAGAGAGAAACCAGTCCAGAAGACCAGCAGAATGCAGAATATTTGTAACTACAATGGAAGAAAGGAATGCATGATGATCCATGAAAAGGAAAAGAAGGTGCTAAGAGGCACCCCAAGTTTCCAAAGAAATTAGCCCTCTTCCACTGGCAGAATGAAAACTTTGAGGAACATTTTATCTCTGCAGAATTGTCCAGGCTTTTGAACTTGAGAAATGATAATATAATCCAAAAATTTAATACTTGAGAACTCTGTTGTTAAACTACATCAGAAACTCAAAAACTCATAATGGTTTAAGTGACCTTACAATTCAGGACTGTGCTCATCGCTACCCTTGGCTGTATATGGCCAGTAGATGATGAATGAACATACCCTGCCCTAATCAGGACTCCCTTGTGGGTTACTTGAATCTTCTAATGCCTCAAAAAACTTTATATACTAAAATGTAAGAGCTTACCACTAAATGTCTATTTTTCTTTTACTTTAAAACTTATTTTTAAAGTTTCTGTTGATTAGATTCTTCGGGGGAGAGTTAAATGCTTTTACCTCATTGGGTAATATAGTTCAGGGAAATCTGAGATTTATGAAAGAAATGTTAAATAAAAATTAAGTTTATTAGAAAACAAAGTACTGAAGTCCTGTTAACTATAAATTTCAATATATCTGATGTTAACACTCACTATCTGTGTGTCAAATCTTTAAAAAGTGTAAGGGATGAAGAGATCATACATGATCTTCAGCTTAAGATGCTGGGTGTGAGTGGCACAGGTCATGTTTTCTCTAACGATTTCAGCCTTCAACAGTTTTTTATCCACTCAGGATCTCTGGGAGGGCACAGCTTAGTGGTACTGAACGGTACACAGACTGGCCAATAGTTTATGCTCTACACCAATCAATGCTTTCCTAAACAACTGGGAAGGTTTGATTTAGATATCAAAGTAAGATCATCTTTTAGGACACTTTCCAATGCTAAAAAGGATGAGAAAGAATACTGAATTTAAGATACTTACAGCTTATGTTAGACCTGATTCAAGTCAAAAGACCCCTTTAAGTAGTGAGGACTCCACAGACGTGAGCGCTTCTCTAGCTGCCTTGAAAAATCTATGAAAAACACAACGGGAAAAATGCAATTATTAATTGAAGATCAAATAAAAAGTTAGATGGCTTCAAACCACAATGAGATTATGACATCTTTACAGATGTAAAATAAGATGAAAATTATTACAGTTTTCAGAAACCAGGCCTTTTAATATTTTATCAGCAACATCTGTTTTCATATGACCCGCTGTTACTTTGTTTTCCCATGATGTTTTAGGCATTCGATCGTTAAGCATATGGAAATGGTAAAAGAATCAGTACTACTCTTCTATTACTTAGTCTAGTCCTGGCAGCTGCTCTTAAGACTTTAAACATAGTTACAGTTCCATCCTCTCAACATTATTAAGTCAAATTCATAACAATCTAAATATCTAAATATACTCAAGGTTTTATTGGTAAATATTAGTTCCTCTTTCCCAGTCATCACCTTTCACACTTTAGAAGATTATGTACTTTACAATTTTATAGCAACATATTTAAAATACCATCAAATACCTTTCTGGTGTCCAATTGCTTCTCTAGTTTTCTAGGGCGAGCAAGATGACTCTCCAGTTAGAAGCTTTTGACAAGTAGCCTCAAAAACTATAGAAGCTCTTGACAATTAGACTAAAAGGCTGGGTCCAAGCCAGGAATCCACATGGTGGAATGAAGAAACCTCTGCACTCATTCTCTGACATCCACATTTAACGCACGCGCACACACACACACACACACACACACACACACACACACACTGCAGTAAATATTTTCAAGACTCCTCTACATACAATTAATATGACTCTAGTACTCTGCCTGGCCATTAAGATTAAGATTTTCTTCTAAGTATCGCCTTCCTCCTAGTCTCTTGTTCTATTTTTCCATTATTCTATGTATTAAGCTGTTGGAAGACTGATTTTCTTACTGTTTCCTCCGTCAAAGAAAAAGGCAACTCTTCCCTTAGAAACTGTGTATGTGTTCATTTACTGTATTCGACTCTATTTTTGCATAACTGCTTAAATAGTTGCTGTTTTCTAGGTAGCCCAGGTATTTGTGAGGTACCTTTTCATTGATCTTCGAATCTCCATGAGTTGTCACAGTTTCTGCATATCTGACAGTGTGGAAAATCACATACTAAGTTGGAAAAATTTTATTATTCTAGTACTCCTTATTGCACAATCATATCTAGGAAGAAAAACATTAACTCTTCGGCCCACAACAAATGTCTACGCTTTTACCTATCTGCTACAAGATACGGATTAGCAATCAACAAATCTATATCCGCTATCTCTATGTGTAGTATGAAGTACAAAAGACTGAGGTGAGTGTTACACCAATCTTCTCTGAATGTTTGTTCTGATGAAGGAAACAAAAACACGAAAAAAGCGAACAAAATAACGGCAGGAAATATTAAGCATCCCGGAAGAAGAAAAGAGGGAGCTAATTTTAGGAAATTCCTTTGTAAGACACCTGGCATTGTTCTGGAAATCAGGCCCAGCTTCTGTGTGGCCTGCCAGGTTAAATAACAAGAGCAGGGAAAGAGGTGGGATTACAAGCAATTCACAGTGTAATCTTATCCAGATTTACTTCCACAAAGTATTTTTTTGACACGACTTGCCAAAGTCTCTGTTCATGTCCATTTTGGCTTCAAAACAAAACAATCAAAAAGGAATGAAAAAGAAAAAGAGACTAAAACATAACACTGCCTCGTGTATCTCTGGAAGCAGGGACTCTTGCCTTACCAGCCTTTACTTGAGAGAAGTGAACTTCAAGAGATAAGTGACGAAATGAGAACAGACAGACAGAAAGAAAGATGCAAAGGAATTGTGTGAGATGGTTTCTGCAGTAGCTACGTGTTTCACAGGGCACCAATCAATGGCTTCAAAGAACAAAAGAGACTAGCATTTGAAAAGAAGGGATTTGAGGATGCTGTAACTGAGGGAGGCTGGGCTTTCTCTGTCTGGGCGTCATGCTTGGTTCTTGTATGTAATGGCATCATTGATCAAAGACTCTTATTTAGAAACGTGTAACTCCTGAGCCAGAGCTATGCCTGGAAGCCCAGGAGTCAGCTATGGCAAAGGTCCAACAAATACCTCCTAGACTGACTGATGCCCTTCTCCCAACCCCGGAGGGTCTCCTTTCCACGGTCTGTACCACCCAGATGCAGCTTATCGCCCGGCTCTCAACACCAAAATCCTTCACTGGCTGTGTACCTCCTTAACCCTTCAACTCACCTGCGACCCTCCTTGCAGCAGCTGCTGCCACGGCCGCCTGAAGCTTCCGCCTTCGTCCTCTTGGTTACCGCGTTACATCGGTACCCATAGCAACCAGAATGCTGGGTTTGGTAGTGCTGTTGTCCGCCTCCAGAGGGAGGAAGAGAGTCTGTGATGGGTAAGAGAATGGGAATTCTGATCCTCCGAAGGAAACTGCAGTGAAATTCAACAGGTGAATGTGCTGGGGAGATCGTTCGGTTGGCCTGGA
This sequence comes from Dicrostonyx torquatus, assembly GCA_028555095.1. NCBI lineage: Eukaryota > Metazoa > Chordata > Mammalia > Rodentia > Cricetidae > Dicrostonyx > Dicrostonyx torquatus. The sequence goes on along the minus strand of JAQHUG010000337.1, from coordinate 1,673,758 downwards.
TGGATCTACATTTTCTGATCCGCTACAACATTGCAAGTACGGACCAAAGAGTCCTACAGGTATCACTCAGTTCACCCTCATAACAACCCAATTTATGTGTGAAAATTGAGGCACAGAGAATCCAAGTAATTTATACCAAATTACAAAGCTAACCAATGACTAGCCCACAAATTCACTCTAAAGCTGTTTAACTCCAGTAAGCCCTTCACCCACGTATAATATTTTACTGCTTTCAAAAGACCGCCAAGAAATTAGGACAAGAATCTAGTTCTCTTGGCAAGTCTAGAACTCACTTGATAACAAATAATTTATCCATAAGGATGTGTATTTTAGACATATCTATAAAGATATCACATGTATACACATAAAAAATAGAGATAAATCATGCATTCACGTGTTTTTGATTAAAGTTGCTCTTTGACAATTTCATGTATTGTGTATGACACATTCTAATTATCTCCCTTTTTCACCAACCAATCCACCCTACAAAAGCCCTTTGCAACCCACATTCAAGTCCTTTTGGCTTTTGAATAAGTGAGTTTAACAGGAGCATCTGTGTATTCTATGCGTTTGATATAATCCCCTGGTGGTTGGTGGGCTCACCAGTGAGCACAAAAACTAACGACAAGGACTGCCCTCCTCTCAGAGTCTCAGTAGCCTATAAATGAGACAGGAGAAGTGGGACCCTTGAACACGTCTCTTGCCATGACTGACTGTTGACAGGGACAGTTTTGTACAACCCTGTAGTCAGATAATGACAGTTGTACATTCACGATTACAAGGAAGGGCTGTGTTAGGCCCAGAAGGTGGTCTTCCACATTTCTCATGATCTCCCAGCTCTTACACCCTTCCAATCCTTTCTTCCACCACATTATCTGAGCCTTTCTTGTTTAGATTGGAGCACTCATTTGTCACTTACTGTAGCATGCTGAGAAGCTGTGAGCCTTGGAATCCACTGTTGCTCAATGGAAAGAGATTAAGGCTGAGAGTAGCATTCATCTACAGGTATAAACAGGTATTTTTCTGGTAGCTTGGCACTATATCAATTTAACTAAACAGTATTAAGTTCCCTCAAAAGCCTGTGAGGTAGAGGTACCAAGTCATGCGTTTTATTGGGTTTCCAGTACCAGGCAGGGGTTGTCTCCTTTGACACTAGCCTAGAATTTAATCCAAGGTTGTTGGTTATCCCTTTAACAGTCACACACTATCACACAGATGGGTGTACCTTGATGAGCAGGTTGGTAATGTCGATTGCAGAGCTGAGTAAGATGGTCCTTGCCTCTTCTTCCCACCAAACGTCATTGTACTTTACAGGACTCTGAAAGCTAGTCAACAGGTAGGAAGATTCCAACTTAGTTTCACTTCCCTATATATCCATATGATGCAATCATAATGTGTCATGTCTGCAGCAATAAGATTGTGTTGGACTGAAGGAAAATATTTCCCATAGGCTTATAGGGAGTAGCACTATGAAGAGATATGGCCTTGATGGAGTACAAATGGCCTTATTGGAAGAAGTGTGGAACTGGGGGGTAGACTTTGAGGTTTCAGATGCTCAATGTGATCCAGTGTCTCTACTCTCTTCCTGCTGCTTGCTGATCCAGATGCAGAACGCTCAGCTCCTTCTCCAGCACCATGTATGCCTGTGTGCCACCATGCTTCCCCCAATGATGATACTGGATTAAACCTCTGAACTGTAAGCCAGCCCCAATTAAATATTTTCCTTTATAAGAGTTTCAATGGTCACAGTGTCTTTTCATGGCAGTAGATACCCAAATGAATACAAGGATCTTAACAACCAAGAAGAAAAACAACAGAGTATGTGGTTATCAGGGCAACTGGGACTCTCCTGATTCTCAATACTGATAAGAACAGAGCCTACACCTGGCATTGGGGTTTGTGTTTAGTAACTCATGGCTAGAAGGAGCATTATCCGGACATGTACAGTCTCTTATAATCATTTTAATTATTATTTTATCAGATTATAAGGTAATAGGTGTCCATATTGATTTTCATATACCTTTTATTTTTGATTAACCCTTTTCCCAAGCTTTCTTCTCTATGTCAGCCTGTCTCTACTCCTCTTACTACTTAAACTTTTCTATTTCCATTTTTCCTGGCTCCCAGAGGCACTTCAAGATAAAAACACAAAACTAAAGATTGAAGCTAGCAGTCAGATATGAGAGAGAATATGGCCTTCATCTGTCTGGACCTTGGTTAACTAACTGAGTATAATGTTTCTCTAGTCCCATCCATCATGTTTTTTGCATCTGAGTACAATCCTACTGTGACTGTGGACTACAATTTGATTCTGCATTCATCAGTAGAGTTAGATCAATGCTGCTTCTCTGGTCCAACTACTGTGACTGGAGCAGCAATAAACACGGATATGCCAGCATCTCTGCAGTAGGACTTTGGGGACTTTGGGTATTCCCCTGGAGTGATTGACTCAGTCATATGGTGATTCTATTTCTGGTTTTGATTTTTTTTGTTGTTGTTTTGTTTTGTTTTAGAGAAATTCTAGGCTACTTTCCAAAGTGTCAGTAGTACTCAAACATTTTTGTTCTGAGCAGAGAGGTTGCTGTAATGATCTCATTCTATATTTACCTATATATAGAATGTTTATAGTGTTTTTCATTAATTTTCTGTATTAATAGACTATAGGTAGAAAATGTCATTGATTCTGTAGTCAGTTTCCCTATAACCTTGAATGCTTAGCCACACTGCATCCATCATAATGCTAAACATGTCTTTTTACCCATTAAAGTTACTATGGTAACGTCTGCACCATTGGTCTCCTGTACTCACCAACCTCCACTTGAGAAAGAGTTCACTGTTTTCCCTTTGCAAAATGGGTAAAAGTACAATTAGTCTGTCTAAGAGAAGGTGTTAAACTGGGTTTTGGAGTCAGACATACTTGAAATTGTGGTATAATACTATAAAATTTGTTATGTTACTATAATATACAGTAAAGGCTAACTAGTTTGACTTGTCAGATAATATACCAGTACACCTATGCCATACATCTTGTAGTGTATTAACTGTAACATGAGGGGCCTGCTCGTTGGGGTTTCTGTCCTGCCCAGTACCCCACAGCCGGCAAACCCCAAAGAAAATCACACAGAGAATCTACATTAGGTTATTAACTGATTGGCCCATTAGCTCAGTCTTCCTACCAGCTCCCATAACTTATATTAACCCATTGTTCCCATCCATGCCAGGCACATGGCCGGTACCTTTTCTCAGCGAGGCAGCTTACATCCTGGTGGACTGGCAGGAGTGCGGGAAGAACTTCCTTCTTCCCTGTTCTCATTGCGCCACCTCTACTTCCTGTCTGGTTTTCCCGCCTATACTTCCTGCCTGGACAATCAGCGTTTATTTAAAACATGATTGACAATTAACTAAAACACGCAGCACATAATATTAAGTCTCTAACCCTTACTAGACCCATAGAAAGTACTTGTAAATAGCAAAAATGGTGGTGTGGCATTGGTTATTGCTATTGCAGATTCAATGCTATGACTTTACCTGATCCTTACTTTAAACCTGGTAAGATGATGGATGTTAAGAGGCCAGATTATACCTCTAGGTTTCTTGTGCACAGTGTCCTTTCTGTAACCTCATACTTTTCAAATCACCAGCCAAGTTAGTTTCAACATTCATTTATTCATTCACTAGTTCATGTATTTGTGTCATCAACAAATATTTGCTGATAGTCTATTGTCCTAGGTACCAAATATAAAAATACTAAAGTGGAAGCCATAATATATATGCAGAGGACCTGGTGGAGACTCACGCAGTCCTGGGGCTTGCTGCTTCAGTCTCTGTGAGTGCATATGAGCTTTGATCACATTGATTTAGAGGCCCTCATTTTTTCTTAGTGTCCTCCATTCTTTCTTGAATTTATACTTTTTCTACATCTTCTTCCCTGGTTTCCCCAGCCCTAAGAGAATGGATTTGCTAGAGACATCCCACTTATGGCTTAAAGTTCTGTTTCCTAACAAGATGAAGAAAGAACGAGAGAGAGAGAGAGGAAATAGAAAGGAAGGAAAGAATGAAGGAAGGAAGGAAGGAATAAAGAAAGGAAGGAAGGAAAGAAGAAGGAAAGATAAAGAAAAGGAAGAAAAAGAAGATATGGATTTGGAGATCATCTGGGAAAAGTCTGGGCATAGGAAACTGCAATTATAATATATTTTATTTTGATAAGTCTATTTTTGATGAACAAAAAAACCCAAAAATTAAGCCAGAAACTTGAGGAGAGCAAGGAATGGTAAATGGAAGGGTTTGAAGGGAAGACAGGGAATGGAGAATTTATTTAATTACATTATAATTTCAAAAAAGATAAAACACAAAAATAAAACCTATGATTCATTTTATAAATTCTAACTGTCATCCATGGCATAGAATTCTTCAGCAAATAATTTCTGTAACACAAAGAAATTATTACTGATGTTCTACAAGTGGAGGAGGAACATTAGAACATATGTTCATTTTCTTAAGTGCACACAATGCTTGCCAAGTTGAATAATAAATATAAGATATTTTGAACATTCCTACTTTATGAAATCAGTAATAGTCAATACTTGCTCTATTCCATGCATTTCCCTAAGATGGATGGAAAAAAGGAAAAAGACATCATTTATACCATGGAGGAACTCAAATAAGAATTTACAAACATCTACTCTGCCGTGCAAGATTCTAACAATTATGAGACACAAAAGCATTATATGATTTTGTGAAAGCATTAGAATCATTCAGTGGGATTTATGGAGAGTAAAATTAGTTTATATGTCAAATATATAGGAATAACAATCTGTGATGAGGTCAAATTCAAAAGCACGTTATCCATAATGGAAACTTCCAGTCATTTAAAATCAGGAAGATAACAGTCTCGGCATCCTTGCAGAAGCATTAAGATGATTTTGGCCATGATACATAGAAACAAAAGTATAGAGTGACATGCAGACTTCAACAATAGTTATATTAGTCCAAGACAGAAATGGTCTAAGTCCAGAGTAAAGCAATGCAGTAAGTCGAGGGCACATGATTAGACTGTAAACTCTCAACAAATTTTGAAGATCAAAGAAATATGACTGGCCAAGAACTGCAAGCGAAACTGATGGTCTCTAGATTTGATAGCTGGTTTAACTGAGGAGACAACACTAACACCCAACCCAAGGACCACAGGAGAATGAACAAGTGTACTACACTGAGCCCATTGAGGAAGGGGAATGAATTCAACTTGAAGTAACTAAATTTTGTGATTTGAATAGGGAGTAATAGAAATAAGATATAGGTCTAGTTAGTTAAAACATGATGAGTGCTTACAATGCACACAAAAGTGTCATCAACATACAGGTACTGAAACTAATGACGATTTGAAATTCTCATAAAAACTTTCAAATTGCTAGAATGGTTATGTCATTAATAAAAACATGTACCTCAGCATTTTAGTTTCAAACAAGTTATTGGTCCTTATCCTAAAGACCTTACTGCAAGTCACTCAGAAATAAGGCTAACAATATGGCTAACTTTGTTAGTAGCTGGGAAAAGAGTTCCACATTCAATTATGTACCTTTCTGAAACTTCAGTTAGTCTTTTTGGGTTTTTCACCCCCAAGTTATTTAATAAAAGAATGTTAGTCTAATTTTATTATTTTCAAAGCCTTGTTTCAGCTCTGATGCACTCCAAGATCTGTGAACACATCTCCCAACATTAAGGTAAAAGAATTTATACTAGCTGGCCTGTTGGGACTCAATTGTTAGTCATTAACTTGAGTTACAATCCACACAGCAGCTCCTTAGATGAGACTCACAGATGCTGGCTGTGAAACATATCCTTGCATTTAGTTTTATTCATTGAAACTTTGTATACGCTATCAGTTTTATTATCAAACTAGACAGTCCAGCTTAGGGAGGGGTCACCTTGACAATCCATAGATTAAAAAACGCCCAGTAGATGTTTCTAAGAGATCAACACACTATATTACAGGCAGTGGAGATATCTTTACATCCACTCACACCATGCCAGATACCAGAAAAAGAGAGCTGCAGCAAACATGTAAAGGAACAGCAGAATCAAAAGCCATTCCGGGGTCTGCAGTCCCATAGCCTTGCCTAAATGCTCTTGGCCCCTAAGAAGATTCCTTTCTGGTGGGCTACACCTGGAACTTCAGTTGCTGCTTGCGGCTCCTCTGGCATGACTAACAGTAATAATCCAAGTTTTGGTTTTGCTGTACGATGTTTTGTATGCATGTAGGTGTGCATGAGGGTCATATGTGTAATTGTCCTGAAAGTCAGGGGTCAATATTATGTCTTGTGTGTCTTCCTCATTTTTTTTCTCCACCTTATTTTTCAAGACAAGAGTTTTTCAGTAAACCCAGAGCGCATTGATTGGACTAGACTGACTGACCAGAGAGTTCCACGGATCCACCTGTTTCTGCCTCACCAATGATGGGATTACAGGCACATGCTGCCATCCTGGATTTTTTTAACAGAATATCTTTCATTTATTTTGAACAATCGCATGGGTGTAAATCATGTATCTTGATTGTACAAAGCTCAACTCCTTTCCCCCTCCCTCCTAGACATTCCTAATATGTCTCCTCCCATTTCGATTCCTGTCATTTTTACCATTGTTCTTAATTACTCACTGGGTACAATTACTTCTGCCTGTCAGTATTTTGACTGATATGCTGCTATTTCTTTGAGTATCTCTTCCTTTCTAGAGATGAGGGAAAGATTGAGATTCTATTCTACTTCGTACTTTGAGGATATGTGGAGGGAATGGGAGAAGGGAACGGAGTAGGAATTTGGATTGGTAGTTTTTTTTACATCTAATAAATTTATATATATACATATATACGTATATATATATAAAACATATTCATAGCTTACAGAGTTACAGAGGAGAATCAAGGGTGGTGCTGCCAAAATCTGATGACCTGAGGTTGACCCTTGGGACCCACATGGCGGGAAGAGAGAATCAACTCCTGCAGGATGTCTTCTTACCTCCATATGTGTGCTATAGCAACAGTCAAAAATACACAAAAGTACATTTAATGGAAAAAATTCAAAATAGTACCAAGAGCATGTATTGTGTTATATCCCCCATATAGAAAAACAGTGTACATTGCTTAGAATATGTATGTGTCCTACACACTGACCAGGCTGATAACTGTTGGCACAGATTCCAAGCACTCTGGCCATATCCTCTGATAAGCAGGGCAGGCAGATGCCGTGAACCTAAGGACTCATATTTCCTGGTGAACCTGTTGTTTTCACACATTCAAAAAGAAAAAAGATTGATTGGAAGGAATATATGAGTGACCAGCAGTCAGACCTAGAAATCAGACCATCTTAACAAGGGTGTGCTTTAGAGGACGGTCAGATAGAATTTTACAGGTCATTGGCTTCTAAAAGGACCCAGGAAGACTTTGGGTTTAGATGAACTTGGTAGGTGTTGATGGCTACAGGGTATCCCACTCTCCTCTAACCTTCTTCAAGGGTAGTCACTGTGACTCTTCAGTTGGGAACATGGATGGGGTGATCCCACTCATCCACAACTTGGTGTCCTCCTGACTCACATCCCTATTTCTCCCTATGAAAGGTGGTGCCTGCTGGGTACTGGGTACGGAGACGCCTGTGTGTGCCATCCCTGGATTTTTATGTGAATATTAATGATTAGAATTTAGGTTTTCATGCTTGCTGGTCTAATCTTGGGCTAACCTGACAGTGGTCTAAGAATTTGTCTGACTTCATCTATCACAGGCACAAAGGATAGAACTTTAAGTCATTTGAAAGAAATTTCATTAATATGAAATTAACATTCAAACCAATTTATGTTTTGTTTTTCAAGGGTTTTGGGTATGCTGGATATTAATTCCCTGCTACATGTATAGTATAGGTGGTCAATATTTTATCCTATACATTTTTGCTACCTCTTTACTTAGTTGACAGTTTCCTGTGTTATGGCCAAGAACGTAACTTCATGAAATCCCAATTTTATTTGTTTGTCTTATTTCCTATGCTGGTAGTGTCCTTTTTAGATATGCATATATCTTGTGCAATCTCCACTTTTGTGAGTTTAAGATTTTGTATTGAGTTCCTTGCTCCTTAAACTAATGAGCCCACCTGGAGTTAATGTTGCAGCTTGGAGGAAACAGTTCTGCATTTTGCCATATTGCTCCTTGATATTTTCTAACTTCCTGTTGAAATGGAAATCTTAAACTGTGTCATTATGCCTTAGAAGTATGGCAATCTCTCTTGTATATACAGGGTTTTCCATAAGAAGAGGTTCCCTTAACTTTTCCACTTTGAATCTGAGGTTTCATAAATGTTGAAATATTAATATTATAGAGAACTTTTGAGACAGCCTGCATTAATTTTAGAATGTAAAATGGACACGAGCCCTTTAAAGACCAGGATTAGAATGCTATGATTTAAGAAAATGTGTTAGAGTGTTAAATTGACACGGAGTAGATTCTTGGTGATTAATTTTATTAATTTAATCGGATTGGAAAAAAATGTCTAGGGAATAAAAAAAATCACACTTCACTCCCCTATTTCTGACAGTTATTCCAAAAATGATTGAATTGTAAAAAGATCAGATACAATAATTAGTTTAACATATATATATATATATATATGTTCTAAATTTGAATATAATTTTGTTAGTCAGTGAACTGTGTAAAGTAGTGTCTACTCAATAGCATTAGTTTCCAGGGGTATGTTCTTGAGATATTTGTTTCTCGGGCCATTTGTTAAAACTGCTCTGCTCTTTTTCCTGATTGTCATGACTTTGACTGCTCTATTGTATCACTTTTTATCCTGCTATGATGGACTGAAACTGTGAGCTATAGCCTCCTCCTCTTTCCCCCTTCTTCTTCCTCCTCCTCTTCTACTTGCTCTCCTTCTTGTTCTTCCTCTTTTTCTCTGGGGCTGATAGAAATGGAGAGGATGACTATTAGAAAAAAATCTAGCTCATTGTCAGAAATGCAAATTTTAGGACATAATTTTCACATGAAATCACTTTAAAAATAAAACAAGGAGTCTGGGGACATGGCTCAGTCAGCAAACTGCTTGTCACATGAGGGTCTTACTTAGTCCAAGTCCTAGGCATCCATGTAAAAAGTTCCTACTGGCTGCATATCTGTAAGAGACAGGTGGCTTCCAAGAGTTCACTACCAGCCAGCCCAGGCAATTGGTGAGCTAGTTCCAGGCTCAACAAGAGACTGTCTAAAAAAAAGTGAAATATGATTCAAAAGAAATTTGTCCTCCATATACATGTTGCAGACACCCAGTTGAACATACACACACACACATACACACACACACACACACACACACACACGTATTTATAGCTCTCTGTCTCTGTGCCTCTCTCTCTCTCTCTCTCTCTCTCTCTCTCTCTCTCTCACACACACACACACACACACACACACACACACACACAAACACACATACACACACACACATCAAAACCTCCAGACAGGTAAGTTGTTTCAGTGGGTATCCCCGTCATATTCTTGATCCATTTGCTCATATTATCTCTCCTCCTTCTCTCCTTCTCTTCACCTGGACTTTGGGAGTTCAGCCCAGTGCTTTGCTGTGAATCGCTGCATCTGCTTCCATCAATTGCTAGATGACAATTAAGGTAGTCATCAATCTGATTACAGGGGAAGGTCAGTTCAGGTACCCTCACCACTATTGCTAGGAGTCTTAGCTGGGGCCATCCTTGTGGATTCCTGGGGATTTCCCTATTGCCAGGTTTCTTACTAGTTCCATAATGGTTGCCTCAATCAAAATATTTCTTTCCTTCCTCTCCTTCTCTGCCCTTTCCCCATCTTAACCACCCCCAAAATTATGGGAGCTCACTGACTCAGGACAGGGGAACCAGCATAGAATTAAACTAGGCCCACTGAATGTATGTGACAGTTGTATGACTGGGGCAAACTGTGGGGCCACTGAGAGTGAGACCAGGATTTATCCCTAGTGTTGGTATTTTGGAGCCCATTCTCTTTGGAGGGATACCTTGCTCAGCCTAGATATAGTGGGGAAGGTGGAAGGTGTTGGTCCTACCTCAAAGCAATGCGTTAGACTTTTAGACTTTTTTTGACTCCCCATGGAAGCCTTACCATGTCTGAGGAACAGATTGGACATGTAGTGAGGAGGGGAGGTAGAGGGAGTGTGAGGAGGGAAGAGAGAGGATACAGGGATTAGTATGTAAAATGAGAAAAGATTGTTTTTTAAAAATAAATTGATTAATTAAAACAAACAAGCAAACACAAAATAGACATGCATTCATTTTTTATTCTCTTCTTCCTTTTTTGAGTTAGTTGCCCTTGAAGTGTAGCTTCATGAGAAGAGTTGAGTAAATTTGCTTAGACCATTAAATGAAAGTCAAGTGTTATCCAGTAGGCAACACGATACAAAGATTTTCGGCTCCTGTTATTCTGAACACAATTTAGTTTGGATTGCTTACACTTAAGAGAGAAGTCAATGATAATCTTGTTTCATCTACTGCTACTTTGTATCTTGTTATATAGCCATCCTGTATCTTAATACCATGATTAAGTCCTTAATGTAATCATCTTGTGATTATCTTGCCTGCATGATTGCATTAGCTCTCAGGTTTTGCTGTACTCCTGTTGACCCTTTATTTCCTATATCCTCTGGTCATTACTGTACTCATGAATATATAAACTATTTATTACTTCCCTGTTTAAAACTTGTTTATGACTTTCATTATTAACCAAAATATTGTACAAATATTTCTTTTTAATATTTTTAAATAAACCATAAGTTAACATTCTAAGAAATGAGTTTTACACACATACATAACTGTACACTTTTATTCATTCCTGGCTTGTTCTCCATCCTACCGTCTCCATTTCTCTAAACTCACAAGTTGTCTCCTTTTCCTGTCAGGCCACATATCACCCATTATTTTCTTTTGTGTCTCTGTCTCCTATCCCTTTCTTGTCATTTTAGACTCTTTTCCCTCTCTCTCATCATCTTGAACTTTGTGTGTTTTTATATAAATCTACCTGGGGATATAGCTCAATGGTAGAGCATTTGCTTAGCATGTGTGAGGCTCTTATCACTGAAAACTAAAAAGTAAAATAAGTAAATGTAGATTCAAAATCATAAAATAAAACATGTAATATTAGACTTAATCTGGTTTATATGACTTAATATAATAATATCGCATTCCTCCATTTTTGAAAATAACATAATTTCATTCTTTGTAGTTGAATAAAATTATATGTTGTAAATGTACCCATTTTTTATCCACCCACTTGTTGATAAAAAAAATAGTTCAACCTATGTGGAAATACCCACAGGTATTTCCTAGAGATTGATTTTCTAGGTGCTCTTAAATCCGGTCAAATTGATAGTTAAGACTATCCAGGAAAGTTGTGTCTCTTACAACAATTTTACCTCAATTGTCTATTCACAAGAGTGTGGTTTCCTTTGTTCTGCAGAAGCTTTTTCATTTTTTGTGGTACTATTGGCCAGTTTTCCAGGTTCCTTCCTATGCCCTTAGAGTTTTCTATTACATCCTTACCTATGCCCATGTTTCAAAGGATCCGACATTTAGATCTGCTGACCCTCCATCTGTAGTCGTCATAGCTCACTTCCTGGTCTTTATCTGTCGCACTCACGCTCACTCTTTGCAACTAAGGGGAGTGATGCTCCTTCCCTGTTTGTCTTGGGCTCACTGGAAGCACAATTTCCTAAGAGAGGTTCTCATACTGACAGTGGTGTTTCATAACTTTCTTTCAAATTAAGGAAAAGACGTCAATGAGAACAGAAAGTCAGCTGATTTTGGTGAATGATCTATATTCTACAAAAATACCTGTGCTGGAGTAGACACCCAGTGTTAAATGAACAGATGTTCCCTGGAGGTCCATGTCATTTGCATAACTTTGTGCTATCGTTAGTCTTATAATTTTTGAGGATCATTCTTCAGTACTCTCTTACCTAATTAATTCTATGTTTAGTGAATAATTTTAGTGTATAACTAGTAGCATGATTTACTTTCTGTCAGCCTTGCTGTCTTCACCATAGGCCAGGAAGTTGTATTTTCCAACAGTGACTTCTTTTCCTCTTTTCAAGAAAGGATTTGTTGAGTGCTAAGCTGATCCAAGGCGTTTCCTGATAACCTGATGTACATAGAAAGAACATGGCTCTTTCTCTAAACCAGGAGCATCCAGTAAATGCCTGACTTCAGGATCGTGGTAGGTTTTCCCTGAGGTTCTTATATGTGGAAAAGGAGTACAATTCCTTTTCTAACCCCAGAAATATACTTGACAGAGACAGTAGCTCCACCTACCACCATGGCCTTGGGGAGCCACAGCAGCAGACACTGAGAACCCAACTCTTGCCAGCTAAGGGGCTATCTTTATCAGCCCGAAAGCACTGTGTATTCAGTCTGTAGCACCCTTGAAATAATCCTGTGTTCTCTTTGTGCAACAGTGCTTGATGAACTTCCTACTTGTTTCATTTCTATTGATGCTGTCTGTACATGATACTATACTTGCTAGTAAACTTGCTTGGCATAAGACATAACACGTAAAAGACCTCCTGATCCCAAGCTTTTCTGCACTCTTCCCCCCCCCCTTTTTTTATCCCCTGCTCATCTTTTTTTGTGGAACCTGTCACCTCTCTGGAACCTGCTGGTCTGGATAATGCATTCTTTAATTTTTTCTTTCTTCTTGTCTGCTCCTTCTAAGTTTTAGGTGTGTTGGATGTGACATTGAACTAAGTGCCTATCACATAGGAAGCACACACACATACACACACACACACACACACACACACATATTTGCACATATAGTCCCACTTAATTATACTGGAATCTAAATGTATCATTTTCTAATTCATTGTAGAAATGTTTGCATGTTTTCTAGACACAGAATACTCAATATTTTTACAACATTAAACCATTCTGATTCTTCATCTTAACCATCTGGGTCAAAGATAGGTAGGGTTTCATTGAAGCTAAAACTATTTCTTAACCCCAACACTTGAATCAGTATTCTTTCTAATTCCATGTTCTCACAGTTTTAGTAATAATTATTCTGAACACTTATTTTATCACTTAGCAAGACCATGTGTTCTTCCTGTACAGAATATAATTATCAAAAATATAATCTGACAGAATACTGGGAACACAGATTTCAATGAGCATTTGAGGAATGTCTAAATCAAACTCTCATATGCCCAAATCATCTAAGTTAAATGCTACGATGGTTAATTTTAATAATTGACTTGACATCATCTAGAATCTCCTGGAAAGAGTCTCAGATGAAGACTTGTCTAGATCAAGATGGCCTGTGTGCCTTTCTGTGATGAATCATATTGATTTCATTAGTTTAGTATGGGAAGATGAGTCCGTTATTTGTGTCCTGGATTGCACAGGAATGGAGAAAGAGGATGGAATAATGGATTTGCATCATTCTCTGTTGACTATGAATATATCTACCAGCTTCAAGTGTCCTGCCTTGGTTTCGTTGCAATGGTGGGCTGGGATTGTATGCAAATGAAACCATTTCTCCACTGAAGATGAGTTTGTCAGGATATTTTATCACGGTAATATAAGAAGCTAAGAGAGGTGCTTTACAATTTTTCTGAATTAACATGAAAATGGGCCCATGTCTGGGCAGAGCACCCTGCTAGTACTCTGATACTATAGCTGCTACGTCCATGTATTCTCAAGTGGAGTCAGTCAGGACAACTCCTTTGAAACATTTTGTGGAGAAACTGTGAAGCTACGGCTACTGTTATGAAATGTTCTCAAAAATCTAATGAAAACTATAGCTCTGGGGGCTAGAACTTTAGAACAATAAAACTGATGAAAGAAAACTACTGTGAGACATCTTATGTCAAAGAAGCCTTGTAACTCTTGTGTTTTTTTTTTGCCTCCCAGATGGAGTGCATAAGAGAAAAATGCAAATTTTTCACATGAAGTATAGCTAGCAGTGCATAAATCTCCAGAAGACAGGACGATACACTTACTAAAACTTGGCGAGGACCAGAAATGAATGACTTTTCCACCGAAATACCAGCATTTCCCTTCTTAAAATTTGCTTTTCCCTAAAGCTACATCAATTATAAATAATTGCACACAGCAAAAGTGGCTTTAGCTAAACTTAAAACAAATAAACCAAGAAATTGAACTGGTTAAAAAGTAAACTGTATATTTTAGATTTTCAGGAAGATGATGATTTCCAAAGCACGCCAGAATGAATTTGCGATTTCATTCCAATTTAAAATATGATAGTCATAGATTAATGCTCTTGTAATAAGACTTTCTAGAACTCTTATTTTTGGACTTGCTTTATATAAAACATTGCTTTCATTTTATAATTCTCCTTGTGGTCATTTTACACATGGTTCTTTGATCTTCATAACCCAAACCCAAGTAACAAAGTGAGAATGGGTCGAGAGATGGCACAGTGGTCCTTAGGCTTCCTACTTCTGTAGAGGGTCAGAGCTATATTATCGGCAGATAATAGGATCCAAAAGGAAAAAAGAAAATAAATGGCACCAGTTCCTAAGCCTGTCTTGTGGCTGCTTCAAGTCTCCCAAGCAAAATGTTCCAATTGTTTGTATAAATAAATCTAGGAAACTTAAAGTTATAATCCATATGATAGCATCATCAGAAAAATCAGTTGCAAAGGAAAACACTGTCAAATAGCTCTCAACTACCTGTAATAACTATAGCTCTAAGGCAACTGACTCCCTCTTCCAGACTCTGGGGGTACCCCTAGTCACACGTGTGAAACACACACACACACACACACACACACACACACACACACAGGGGGGTATAAACAGAAGAGAATTAGAGAATGTAAGCACCCAGGAATGCATCATGAGCAAAGTCCCCACCCACATCCTTCTTTCTCCTGCATGTCCCTCCTTTTCTTCACCTCTGCTTCCTTTTCTTCCTCTTACATATTTTTTTTATCTCTGCAATCGAACTTGTCTGAACATTGCTACCTCACCAGCCTCTCTCAGATTCAATTTCACCTTTTCAGAAGACAGAATCGGAATGAATGCGCAGATTACTGCCATCTATAGCAGGTTGTGAGGTTATTGGTGTCCACGGCAGCTGTTTACCGGTTCCTCAGTGGAAATAAGAAATGCTATGCTTATATTAAATTTGAGGGTGCAATGTTCACAAAAGTGTTTTCCTTTGCAACTGATTTTTCTGAAGATGCTATCACATGGATTATAACTTTAAGTTGCCTGGATTCATTTACACAAACAATTGAAACATTTTGTTTGGGAGATTTGAAGCAGTCACAAGACAGGCTTAGGGACTGGCGCTACTTACTTTCTTTTTTCCTTTTGGATCCTTTCTGTGATCACTCAGCGATGGATTGGCTTGTCTGCACTGAGTGTATGAGTGACAGCTGAGGAGAGCTGAGGACTACAGTAATGAATCTGTAACTAAACACAGAAGGTTTTCCTATTGCTGTGCAGTGTGACATTGAAAAGCACAACCCCAGATAAAATACTAGAGACAGGTTTATTACCTGCATCCGGCAAGGGAAGGAGTAAGCACTTCATTCAGTGAGCCCAAATGTATCCACATTCAGAAATGCTTCTTGAGGAAACACATTTGAACACGCTTGGCTCAACGTTACAGAGATCACTTCTGAAAGTGCCCAAGAATTCCTCTAGGTTTGCCTAGTATTGTGAAGATTGTGGTTACAAAGATGATAGAAAAGAAAGTTATGGATATGGTCCAGTCTCCTTTATATAAAAACAGTTTGGATTAACTAAAGAAAAGGTCGCTTCCATGTGTGTTAGTATTTGAGTTTGCCATTTGTGGCACCAGGAAACGGTCAGGGAACAAGAACAAAG
>JAQHUG010000337.1:1639802-1650935 GCA_028555095.1 Dicrostonyx torquatus | reverse complement strand
GCTGACTTTGGCTTCATTTCCTGCCCCCTCCCTCTTTAATCTGTCTACTTCATATGTGTTCTCCACCCTCTCGTAGTGAATTGCTTTCTGTAAGACACTTTTCTTTGGTTTCTTGTCATCTGATCCCCCATTTCCTCTTGGCAATTATATACACAGGTCAAAATGGAGTCCAAATCCTTATGGTTGTAAGTCTGGGTTTGGTTCATGCCACTGGGATGCAAAACTCTAGGGAGCAATACTCACTCTGAAGCAGGTCTGAAAGAATACAGGACAATTGTCAGGAATGTAGCCTGTGTGGTCCCTACCAATGCATTAAGCCAACAGCATTGACGTATAGAAAAGGAAGAAAACACTGGTTTAACAATAGTCTTATAGATTAAGTAGAGCAAAGACAAATACTAGATTAGAGTCAGAACACTAGAACTATTATTTTATTAGAGAAGTGACAGAGAAAAGAAACTAGCTGCTTCTTCAATGATTTTATCATTAATGTCTTGCTATGGTATAAATATTTATTTCTTATGACAAAGAGAAAGAAAATGGTTAAAGACCTTTAGAAAATGGAATCAGATAAAACCATCCTAAGTGAAAAAACCCATACACAGAAAGACAAACACAGTATGTATTCACTCATAAGTGGGTACTAGATATAAGCAAATGATAACCAGACCACAGTTCACAGCTCTAGAGAATCTAGGTTACAAGGAGAACCTTAAGAGGGACCCATGTATCACTCTGGGAAGGTGAAATAGATGAGATTTTCTATGTTAACTGAGGATGAGGTAAAGGGATGGCATTGGGGTTGAGGATATGAGAGAACGGGATGGTGGAGTTGGGGAGGTATAGAGTGGGAGAGCAATGAAAGAGATATCTCAATAGGGGGGTCATTATGGTGCTAGGGAGAAATTTGATGCTAGGGAAATCCCCAGGAATCCACAAGGATGACCCCAACTAAGACTGCTAGCAATAGTGGAGAGGGAACCTGAATTGACCTTCCCCTGTAATTAGATTGGTGACTATCCTAACTGTCACCATAGACCCTTCATCCAGTAACTTATAGAAGTAGATGCAGAGATACACATCCAAGCACCAGGCCTAGCTATGGGAGTACAATCAAAGAGAGGAACATTTATATGAGCTGGCTTTTTGAAGCCCATTCCATATGGTGGGATGCCTATCTCAGTCTATATGTAGGGACAGGGAGTTTGGTTCTGCCTCAATTAAATGTACCCGACCTTGTTGACACACCAAGGGAGGCCTTACCCATTCTTAAGAATGGATGGTAATGGGTTGGGGAGAAGGGAGAGAGTGGGAAGAGAGGAGAGAGGGGGAACTGTGGTTGGTATGTAAAATGAATTAAAAAATACATATATACAAAAATAGAAACAAAATCCCAAAAAACAAAAATAGAAAGAAATAAACATGTGCATAATTATTCTTTGAACTCTTTAAAGGTTTATGTCTAAATATTTTAAAATTTATTTTGTATTTATTTATTTGCACCTGTGTCTGTATGCATTTACATGTAAGGGCATGTACCTGCCACATCATGCATATATAAGCCAGAGGATAATTTTTAGGAGTCAGCTACCTGCTTCTACCATGTAGGTTTAGGAATAAAAGTCAAGTGTATTCGTTTGTTGGCAATTTCACCTGCTCCTCTTTGAAGATTTTTTAAAAATTTTTTATTAATCCTTTGATAATTTTATGCAATATGTTTGATCAGTTCATCCCCTCTCTCTACTTGACTCCACTTCCCAAATTACCCAGCTTCACTTTATTTTTTTTTTAAACCACCAAGACCAATTGTGCTGCCCAACTACTGTTAGTTGTGTGGCCTTTCACTGGTTGACTTAACAAAACACTCTTAGATATAGCTTCCTCTTACTCACCCAGCATCTGACAGCCATCAAGAGTCCCAAGAATACCCAACTCCCCTCTCCATGCTGGGATTTACTGTAACTTGGAGTTGAACTGGTCTTGTGCCTACGGTCACAACCACTATATGTCCATACATGCATCTGTCCTGATGTGTCTATGTAGAAGACGATGTTTCCTTATAGGCACCCACTGCCATTCTTTAATACACTATGTCTGTCCCCTTTTCCACAATGATCCCTGAGCCTCGGGAAAGGGAGATACAATACATATGTTATGTTCCACTTAGGGCCAAGCAGTATAGAGTCTCTGATTTTCTATACTTTGACCAGTTATGAGTCTCTTTCAATCACCTACTGAAAAGAGAAGATTCTCTGATGAGGGTTGAGCAATGTATTAGTTTATAAATATAACCATCTATAGGAGTTAGTTTAATACCATATCCATTTAGAAAAGTAAGAGAAGTGCCCCCCCTCCCCAGAGCCTATGACTTTTCTAAGCATAGGTTCTTATCCTGATATTGTTGTCAAGTATGGGATTCATTTCATAGAGCAGGACTTAAACCAGAATGTGATTGGTTGTTACCAACATGTTCATGTCACTATTAAACCTGTGGGCATGACTTACTCAATAAGTCATTATTATAGCTTGGCGGGTTCATAGCTGGATAAGATTAATCATTACTTTTCTCTCTTGTATGGTTCTTAGCACCATCAAGCCTTAAAAAGCTTAGTAGTAGGGATGAAGCCTCCAGGTCAGTGCCAGCTTGATTTCCCCATTTTCCGTGACACAAGCCTATGGTATCTTCATCAATATAATTTTATCATCAAGGTATAGGGGGCAAAGAAGAATGACAACTGTTCAGGGGTCTCTGTGAGATCACTGGTAAACAACTTCAAAAGAAATAATCTCTCCTGGATCTAGACTTTTTATCTGTTAACCTGTGGTTAACACTCTTACTAGGAGTATTGTTGCCCCCTTGTAAGGTAACTAAATTTTGACATTTTATACATGTGTGTGTGTAGATTGTATATAAAACTATATATAAATACATATGATTCTATTATAAAAGCTGTGTTTATGTGTCTATGGAGGCCCACAGATGCCATAAAATGTGTCAGATCCTCTAGGGTTGGAGTTAAATGTAGTTGAATGTAGCAAGTGTTCTTATTTTACCCACTCTCCCACACACCCCAATGGATGTTGTAATTATACAAATTCCATTAAATACAATGAAGGAGAGACTATTTGTGTTTCCATTTTCAAAAATGGAGAGAGAAACAGACAAACTGTACTATTCCCCTCCCATTTTTTTCTAGTACTTAAAGAAACTATCATCACAATATTACATCTGGCTAATACTGGAGAATAAAGACCAGAGAAGGCCAGTGATCCTGTTCAATGACAAGTATAGCATTGTTTGCATTTTCTTTTCCTTTCCTAATCAATGGATTCCTCATTGTTCTATTTATAAACATAAACAAGCCGGGCGGTGGTGGCGCACGCCTTTAATCCCAGCACTCAGGAGGCAGAGGCAGGCGGATCTCTGTGAGTTTGAGTCCAGCCTGGTCTACAAGAGCTAGTTCCAGCGCAGGCCAAAGCTACAGAGAAACCCTGTCTCTATAAGCCAAATAAATAAATAAATATATAAATATAAACAAATTGATTATTCCTGAGATGTTGATTGTGACTTGCTTTCTTCCCCATGCAAGTTCCCCCCCCCAGGCTGCCTTTAGGTACATTTATGGTCACCAAATGAACTATTAAGTTTTAATAAGTAAGCAGCACCTGGGATTAATGTCACCCCAAGAACTACTACATGGTATATTGATATACCATGATATCCTTCTAAACTTAAAAGTAGTCCTAACATTTCTCAATATACACAAGCATAAATACAGTTCCTTTCTTACTTTGTAAAGAATTGCCTAGTGAGCTGGGCAGTGGTGGCGCATGCCTTTAATCCCAGCACTCGGGAGGCAGAGGCAGGCGGATCTCTGTGAGCTTGAGTCCAGCCTGGTCTACAAGAGCTAGTTCCAGGACAGGCTCCAAAGCTACAGAGAAACCTTGTCTCGAAAAACCAAAAAAAAAAAAAAAAAAAGAATTGCCCTGTGTCAGCTGTTTCTTTGCTTTAACGTTCTTGAAACATTGGCTTGTATTACATATTAATATTTCATTGCTAAATGTAACTTGTCAAAACAGAATTGTGTTGACCAGCAAAAGTCATAGGGTGCAAAATGTTTCTGCTTCCAAAAAAAAAAAAACAACCACCATGAACACAGTAGTCAATAAATAAAAAGGCAGGAGAGAAATGCAGACCATGACAAAAAGTGAACGACTGGGAGAAAACAAATCATCCTGGAAACAGCTATGTCTTTAAAAAGGAAACATGTCCTGCTAAGTCAGCAGTTTTTGAGAGGGGTGAGATTTTAGGTGATTTTTTCAATCCTCAACAAGCTCGCCGACAATTATGGAGAGTGTAGTTAAATAGATTCAATGTGCTTGCCTATACGAATTAGCTTAATCTCAGGAAATCACAAATTGCTGGCCAGAAAAAAATCAAGTTGAGGGAATGGAGACAAGAGCAATGCACAGCAACCCTGATGGCGTCCTGACACTCAAGGGGAAAATGCAGTCTCTAGTAGTCCTGTTTGTACTGGGACTTTTTCTTTCTTGCTCTCTGGGGAGAAAATATGAATGAGCTCTAATTCTTGTTTAGTCATAGAGCTGTTCCATCAAGCAAGATAATAATGAATCTCTACAATGGGGAAATGATTGCAGGCTTTCAAAATCTCTATTTATGCTTCAGGGATGTGTAGATGTGTCAGGATTTCTTAGTGGAATTTTCCCTTCTTTTCAATATTTTATCTCATGAAAAGCAAATGATGAGCACAACTGAAATGCAGATTTATTTTTGTCGTGAGTATCAGATTCTGTCAGACTGAAACAAACACAAAAAGAAATAAGGATTCTGAAGAGCCAGATAATGTAGTCAGTAATACATGTTCACTATAAAAGATAACCCTCCCACTCCAGTTAAAACATCTGCATTGATTTTTTTGACCCTGTATAATGTGACCTTTTTACCAAAAGGATTATTAATACCACAAGCAGTCACTTATTGTATGTTTTGAGTGTTATATGTATGATATACAATGAAAAATGTGTACAAATCATGAGACATGAATTGTTTTACCATGCTATTGAATTTTCAAAAAAGACTGGGTCCTGAAAATGACTGGGGTTACATAGCTCTTTCAGAGGGTACTAAATTGACTGAACTCACTGCTATAACGCCTGAGTTGCTACAGCACGGCTACAGTGGTTGTAGCTGACTTGGTGTGTTAATTATTTAATGATGTGTTTACAGCTCTTGACTACAGATGGCGTCAGGCATGGACTCTACTCCATTCTGACGTTTGATGTTTAACTTTTTGTAATAGGTTTGTATGTAGTTTATGATAGGAAATGACGAAATAGACTATTACTTACATATGGTATTCCTTCATGACATACTTAATTGGTCCAGGTGAGGGGGTAGCAATGCGTACATGTCTAAAAATCTTCAAAAACTAACTGCTAGGAAACCTGCTTTCTATCTTTCAGCAAAACAATCTGAAGGCATAACGTCATGTGGGAAAGGAAATGCCATGGAGACCACTTTGGGATTCTTTTGTGATACCTGGAAGGAACTGTTGAAAATGTCAAGTGAGCAATGGAATTTGCAGGATACGAGTCCAGAAACCAGACATTTTAAATATAGTTACAGTGTTTGAAGCACAATAATGGTTGAAGAGAACTATCAGATACCACACAGACAGTTACACACACACACACACACACACAGAGAGAGAGAGAGAGAGAGAGAGAGACAGAGACAGAGACAGAGACAGAGAGACAGAGACAGAGAGAGACAGAGACACACAGAGAGAGAAACAGAGAAAGAGAAAGACAGAGAGACTGAGTGAGTGAGTGAGAGAGAGAGTGTGTGTGAGAGAGAGAGAGAGAAAGAGAGAGAGAGAGAACAACTGGACTCTAACATCACAGTAGACAGTGGAATATGATACTGCATGATATTGCAGCAGAGAACAAAAGGATGCCTGAGGAAATTAAATGGTACCAAGAAATAACACATTATGCAATCCAATGAGACATGGGAATTAAAAAGAGCAATATTTTCAAGCAAACTACGTACTGCGGAGATACTAAAGACAGAAAGAAAAATATCGCTTCTAATGAACAAAGCTTTGCTATCAAGTAGAAGAATTAGGATGGGAATCTGACTGTGTCAGGTTAAAAACTGGAAAGAAAGACATCGTGGAAGAATATGTCAATGTGTTGTTATGGGGAGCTTGACTTCTAAGCTAAGTAGAAGTTCCTGACCTGAAATTTGTCCTTAAAGAAGGTGTTCCTGGCGCACTGTTGCCGCTCGTCTTCTAAAGCATTATTACGCTTTGTGAGATGATTGCAGCAGGTTCTCAAGAGGCCAACGTATTCTTCCCAACCAGAAAGACGACTAGTGCTTCTTCTGGGTAATTTTAATATAATTTGCATGACATCTTCAGAGATCTTAGCTTTTAGCCACACATTTTATGACCAGTCCAGTCTGTGTGAATTGCCTAGGAGAGGCATTTATCTATTGAATAAAATAACAAACTTAAAGACATCTGCTTTTCTTAACAATCAGTGAGCAGGTTGGGCCTCATTTTCAGCAGCGCTTACAATTAGAGATGTTTTCCAGGGAACTCATGATATTGGGAGCTGTATAAACTGATTAAAGTGGTTGAGAAATCTAAGTCAGTCCTGCCAATAAAAGTCCCTTTTTGGATAATCCCTGACTTGACCACCATGAATAATATTTCACTGTTTATATTTCACGGTAATTGGCGGACATTCTCCATTCTCTACTGAGATCTGTGGGATTCAGGAAAGGTGGAGGCACCAGGAAGAACCCAGCCCTCAATGCCTCTGTAAATGACAGAAGAACTGGAAACCTTACAAGAGGGAAACTTTCATGTGTATTCATTTGAAGTTGGATATACACAAAAAAAATGCAACATTAAATTAAAAACTTCACTCTTCTCTTAGTATTTCTGGATGGCCTTCTTGCCTACATACACAAGGACTCAAGAAAGTGCTGTTCCTTGAATGCCACCTCTAACAAAGTCATCCCTTTTGTTTCCCCACCTTCAAGTCCTTTCATAGAATACAAAGTAGTCAATACGCATTTGGTCTGCTGGGTGGCGCCAGATCATCGCGTAAGTTTAAGATCCCAGAAGCAAGAAACGTTTCTAAAGTTTGAAATGCATAGATAGCTACAAACACACACACACACACACACACACACACACACACACACTGCATAGTCATGTTTATAATGCTTGCTATATATTTCATATTTCTCCAAGAATCAAGTTTAGTGCTAGGAAATATGCTTAAAGAAATATTTCAGATAGAAATGCATTAAAGACTTTTTCTTCCATTAATGATAAAATATTTTACGTGAAGAAGTGCCTCAAACTAATGCCTATATCAACTTATAGTTTTTGTGGTGTTTTGCTTTTTTTTTAGGTAAAAGGCATTCTTAGGTACAATACTGATGGCAAGAGCTGTATATTATATGACCATTGTACTTACTGATGTCCTTTTTTTTTCCTGTTGTGCCACTAACTTGTCATAGGACTTCCACTGTGCCCCTAAGCAATCTCCTTCAGTGTCTTCACATTTATCTTTGGCCATATCATGACATCTGTGGTTATCCTTAGTAAATGTAGACTCCCTCTCTATCCACCTCCTAAGGGGGTACAAACATCCTTCAGAGAGCCCGTCTGGCCTTGTCCCATGGAAACTCTCCTCCTCCTGAGTCCTCCAATAGCAACATCCCAATACAATATACTGGAGCAATTGCTACTTTGTTGCCTGGACTGTGCAGAAAATCTCGATGTTTGGAATGAGTCTGTGAGGGAGACTTCTGTTGTTTATTCAAGCCCATGTGATGTTCTCCCATAAGAACAGAGCTTACAGCAATTAGGAGGATACTCAGGGAACAAGTTCGTATTTCAGACTTCCTCGGACTTATTTCTGGTATGGGACTTAGTTGTCTCCAAGAAAAAGGTATGTGAAAGGGATAAGTGAAATTTCTGACCCATTCCCCCCTCCCCCCTTTTTTAAATGCTCGACCTAATCATCTTTGATCACACAAGTAAAGACATTTCCTAAGGAACCACAAATTGCATTAAGCTACTGTATTTGAGACCTACATTTTAAATAGTGGTAGCTTAGTCCTTACCTAAGGAGTACTGACATTAATAGACCAGTGAACTCCATCTTTCCTCTTTGAATTTTTAACACAGTCAGCATGATGCTCTGGTTGCTTGATGACCACAGCACTAATGACTCTGAAGTCAAGCACATTGTCTTTCCGCCTCCAGCAGAGTACAGCTTTAGTACAAGGCTAGGTGCACAACCGATGGTCACACACAGGAACAGAAAACGCTTGTCCCTTCTAAAACTAGGGCACACTGGTCCGCTACCTCACCAGAAGGCGAGCCATGGAAGGGGTAAGCTTTATAAGCAGAAGCCTCTCCAAGCAGCTGCATAGAACATCAAGCCTGAAATCTGAGCGCGTTGCCGATGCTTCACCTGGCTTCCAAATGTGGCAGTTCTTTAGAAGATCAGCAGAGAATATTGGCATCACCAGTGCATTAACATCTAATCTCTGCTTTAATAACAGATGTAATAAAAGTGCATGAATGGGGAAATGTCTTAAGACTCAATGTAACACAAACAGAAAGAACACCCTGGAACTAATCTCTCAGATGAAGGATGATAAGAAACTCAGCTTTATGATCCTGTCGGCACTCTGGTCTGAGTTCTTCCTGCTGCATGACATGAGGCCGTGCTTATGAAAAGTTAGGGCACACAAAGAACGAGACCAATTTCATTGAAGGATCATCAATCTGTAAAGGGCATTGCTTGAGCGATTTTCCTGGCATGTTTTATTCACAATAATTTTGGGTACAGTTGTAGGTTTGGCCTGCCAGGTCTAGGAACCCAGATGCAAGAGGGCTCAAAAGTGATACTTAGGTTAATTTAGCAAGAACAGCAAAATGATTCATGAAAGAAAACCTTCAACCCACAGCTCTTTAAGCTAATATAGTCTCCATAAGTTTAAGTAGCAACTCCATAGTATTCTTCATTAAGAAACCATAGCTGAGTGAATAAAAGCATCTATCAGGACTCGGGGTAGGTCTCAGAACAGAATACTGGAATAGATGTATTTTGCCTGCTATTCCCCTGCTCTTATAGTGATGCATGTCTCCTTTATTCTCCTTTCTTAGATTTGCATTCCCTAGTTCATGAAAGTCACATACAGCAGGATTAAATGTAGATAAATATGTGGGAAGCATAAACAAGCTTCCGTGCCTGTTTACATTCCAGCTTAAGTTGTCCAGTTGTAAAGTAAAAGAATTTGCTTATGCCCCTATTTTCCAAACCTCACCTATAAAACAGTTCAGAGTTGAGATAGGCTATTGCGTTCCAATAAAGCATTTTCTTTTTCATGAAATTTCAAAAGATCTAAAATGCTGTTACAAATTTTCAGAGTCACTGGGCAAGAGGGCAAATGAAAACCCATATATTGTGTATGAGTCTTTAAAATTTATAAAACATACCACAAATTGAAAGGGAATAATGGCCTTTATTTGCCTAGTAAGTGAACTTTATGGAACAGCTGTTATGTTTGGTTCTATGCGAATTCTTTGTATTCATTGAGTTTCTTCAACAGCATAGAAGCTTCAGGAGAAGGAGCTCTTAGTCCCCCCAAGGGCATCCTCATGTCTTCTACCCATGCCTCTCTTTTCTACAGTATTGTATCTAGTGGCATGTTCATCTAACCTCCAGGTCAAAACGCAATCTGTGTCCTATAAGCAAAAGTATATGACCTTTTCCTTAGATGTCACAATGGATAGTCTACAGTGGAAAATTTCTCAGTGACAATGGACTTCATGAAGCAAACTAAGCAAGGATTGGGGGTTGAGGTGAGGCTATTTACGAAATGAATTCTAAGTTGAAAAGTGAATTGTCACTGTGGAAGTTGGCATTGAGACGTCACATATAAACCATACCCAATAAGTCCGTTTACTTACTGTTGCCAACACAAGATACAGGACTCTCAGCTGTTTCTGCAGCACTAGATTTGCCTGCATGGCACCATTGTCTTATCACAATAATAATGGAACCTCTCAACTGTAAGCCACTCCAATTAAATGTTTTCCTTTATAAGAGTTGCTGTGATCACAGGATCTCTCTTTTCAGCAATAGAAACCCTAACTAAGATACTTGGCAAAAAAAAAAAAAGAGGACAAGAGGAGGTTTGTTGTATGGCTCCAAACTCCCTTACCTCACCGTGAAGAGTCCACTGTATCTAGGACAGAAAGCTGATAGACAACTAGAATAGGATTGAGAGGTTAGGCTCTGGTCCTGCTTCCTATCACTGCCTCACAACTTCCGTATTTGAAATTCAGCCTTTTGAGTACGCTAGTGATCTCCTATGCTATGTAATGTCTTGTACACAAGTCATACGACATCAAGTTCCCAAGTTTGTGAACAGAAATTACGTCTGAGTACAGCTAAGAAAGGCACAGCTCATCATAAATAAAAATATCACTGGGATCTATGAAAATTTCACATGAATCATTCATAAAAATCTATTATAACGATGTACGCTATGTTGACCCAGCTAAAAGATGTCTGATTACAATGTAACTTTGTAATGAGTAAAAATGCACAAATGATTCTCCCCTCTCAATTAAGTTATTTATGTAGAGACAGGGACTCACAAGTACTGTAAGACACCGGCATACTTCAGTGTGACTTTTAATTCCCACCCCCATTAACTAAGAACGGAAGTGTTGCAAAATACATGACCTAAGCCTGATCTTTTCTCAGCTTCTCTAGACAGGACTTAAGGGGAGTAAATCACATTCTCGCCAAAAAAGGTCCATCTTTCGGGTGTTCTGGGATAGGCCTCTGTTGCATGTCAAACCAAGTGGTACACATTTTCTGCATTTCGGCTCTCATCGAGGAACGAGATTTAGGCTTCTCTCATATGAACGATAGTGCCTTCAGACACAGAACATTGGGAAGCATGGTTTCAACACGTTTCCCAACGCTACAGGCATCCACTGCAAGCACACACTTCTCCACAGTAATTTCCTGAAGCTGCTTCAGTCTGTATTTGAAAATAAGTTTACA
>JAQHUG010000337.1:1597747-1629798 GCA_028555095.1 Dicrostonyx torquatus | reverse complement strand
ACAAACTTGTACAGTCACCTCAGGAATTGGTATTTTTTCTCAGAAAATTGTGGACAATTTCTATACTTGAAAATATGCCTTTTTCTGTTTTTGGGAAACTGTTGTAAACCAGAAATATCGAAAAAGATAATACTTCTACTTTAAATAGCAGAGAAAGAGAAAGAGAGAAATCACTGTGGATGCCAAATACTTTTGTTTATACTTTGATTTTGGAGACAGATTAATAAAATCAGCAGGTGAGGATAAACATATACTAAACAACCATATAGTTTGAGTCTTTAATATTCCTCACAGTTTTGTATTTTGAGTTTTGTCCAGGGTAATAGTCATGGAACTAGAAAAAGATCATCCTGAGTGAGGGAACCCAGGTCCAGAAAGAACAACATGGTATGTACTCCCTCATACATATTATCTGTAAAGTAAAAGATAATCATGCTACAGTTCACAGACCACTACTGAAAACTGAATGCATGTAAGTATTTGGAATATTTGAGAACGCCTATGCACTTCCACTTGCAAATTATTTAATGATCTCTAGATAATGTAATTGATTTCTCCTACAATCTTTGGAAAATGCACCAGATTTTAGATGTAGTCTACCTTTTAAAATATTTCGTCTTGTGCCAAAAGCAGTGTTTATTGCAAAGTATGATAATTGCTCTTTCTCCATTATGTTCATTCACAGCCCTCGGAGAAGGAGCAGAGAAAGCATTTTCCAAAGAGGCCCTGTTTAAAAAAAAAACAGAAGTCACCAAGAAGGTCATAGAGGAGAAACAGGTTTGACCACTTCTAAGTTTCCTTCTTTTCTTTCAGTGAGAAATACCAGTGTAGACACAGGTGAGAAAATAAGCATAAGCTAAATAAGTAAACATTTACTTTAAGAAAAAGAAAATGGAATATTTTTAGTGGTTTCCAGAACTTATCATTTAGGTTAACCATTCACAGGCCAGTCATATTTTACCTCTTTCATGTTATTATTTTTGTACATAAGTGAATTTTCTAATTTTTTTATCTTGCAAGGATAAGTCTAGGCTGAAAGTTGTTTAACTGGCTAGTAAAAAGGCCTCTAATCATCTTTTAAAACAAATATCAAAATTCAGAATACCAGCATAATATCAGTTAAAAATTACATTAAAGCTCAAACATAAACCCTCTGTGTGTATAGTGTATAATATAGTTTATATATGCTATACATATCAACATTTATATATTATATATTTACATATGCTATGTTATGCACTATATATATTTATAAATAACTCACAAATTACCTTTAATAAACTCTCTCTATAAACACATGAAAATGTAATTCCCAAATAGTAATAGAGACCTCAAAATGATAACGATATTGTGGTTGACTCAGAGACTTGAAAAAGGTGAATTTCAAAGGTATAAAGAAAGAGAGGAAGTGCGGAGAAACTGGGAGGAGTAGCGGGAGAGCTCACTGTATTCAAATTATACTGTATGAAAAAACAGTCTATGTTTAATAGCAGATTAAAAATTAAAAGTAAAATAAATAAGGAAACCCTTGATTAGGTCTTTACAAAATAAAATCTCCCAAACTGTAACACAATAATAATAGAATTAGATACAAGTTATATCCAATATAAAATGTTAATAAGCTATAAGATATTATAAAACAAATTATATCAATCCATGAAACAGTAAAAACATTTAACAAATTAGAATTCTGTGTTAGGAATCAATATAGTCCACTATATATGTAATTAAAAAGCAAGAAAACTAGGAGAAAAAGATATTTGAAAAATAATGGCCAAGACATTAAAACTTTGTTATCAACAAAACATTAGAAAATGTCCTCAATTCTTTATTTTGGTGCCGTACAGATTTGAATGCTGTGGCAGGGATCTGCAGTGATGTCTGCCAGACACCTGCATTTGCAAACTCAAGTTAATGTAATACTGAGCATGTTCAGCAGAGTACTTGTCTACCCCGGACAGTTGCTGCATCTGTGTAGAACTGTTACAACATCTCCAAAAAGAAAAATGTAGTTTCCCCACTTCTGCTTCCATCTGATTAGAAGTATGGGTTTGCCTGCTGCCACTTGCAAAACAACTAGTAATAAAGTAACAACATAGACACAGTTTCTGTGTTTGGTTCTCTATTGCTCTAACACCATTAATCCTGCTCTGGAACGAAAGCTCCCAGAATTCTGTTACCTAAGAAAGAGGAGAGTTCCTGTCATTTTCTCAGGATCTTTGTCTGGGAAGTTGCAGAGCTAGATGTTTGGAGATTACTAAAGCATTTGAATCCTTTCTTACACAATTATCTGCAGCCTTGAGGTCTGCATTACCTAACAATAAAGAAGTCAGGCACTTCAAACTTTTATTTATTTGTAAAGGAAAAGAAAAAGTGGAGGTCACATTTAGACACAACACTGGGCAATTATCCATAGATGCATAATCACAATTTAAGCCAATCTGATTTCTGAATCTCTAAACATAAATTGAAGCCATAAGCCATAAACTGTATGTACTTATTGGGACTAATTCAGCAAACAAATCACCAACAGACAAATCAGCTTCAATTTAAAAAGGGTGAAATCAAGCTGGGTAGTGGTGGTGCACACCTTTAATCCCAGCACTCTGAAGGCAGAGGCAGGAAGATCTCTGCAAGTTCGAGGCCAGCCTGGTCTACAGAGGGAGTTACAGGACAGTTTCCAACACTACAAAAAGAAACCCTGCCTTGAAAATCCAAAATAAATAAATAAATAAAATAAAACTAAAATTATAAAGGGCAGAATCTTTATGTTTTATAAAGTATATAACATATGTGTGGTGGTTTGAAAGAAAATGGCCCCCTGAAGGGAGTGATACTATTAAGATGTATGCCCTTGTTGAAGTAAGTGTGGCCTTGTTGGGGGAAGTGTGTTGCTGTGGGTTGGGCTTTGAATTATTTTGCTCAGGCTTCACTCAGTGTGACAGTCAATTTCCTGTTGCCTGCAAGATGCTGGAGTCTCAGGTGCTTCTCCAACAGCTTGTCTGTCTGCATGTCGCCTTGCTTCACGTCATAAAGATAATGGGCTGAACTTCTGAAACTGCAAGCTACCACCCCAATTAAATTTTGCCAGTGGTCAAGGTGTCAATTCATAGCAAGAAAAACCAAAAAGCAGTGTGTCATAGAACTGTCAGGTGAGCTCCTTGCTTCACAATTTGAAGCCCTGGCATCACAATCTGTAATTTTCACATTAAACTAAAATTCTAAAGTTTTCCTAACTTGTCCAGACTTTATTTTTGACAACTTAAATCCAGTGACCCTTCATTGAGCATCTGCCAGGTTATAGACTGTTGGTACCTAAGGGAAACAGAACAACGAATAAAACTTCTTTGCAGAACAGGTTTAAAAAGACAGAATTCATCCTAAGCTCATTCCAGTATAAGTATCTCACACAAAGAACTATTATGACATAGGAGAGTTTTAAGACAACCTTCATAGCCTGTTTAACAGAAGAAGGTTTTGAATTTGGACTCAGAATAAATATTGTTGATGAAGTTCTATAAATAGATTTGAAATAAGAAAGGACAAAAAGTGTTTCCTCTTAAGGTCAGCATCTTACTGAACATGAAAGATTAGGGTTGAGCTGGTTGGCCAAGCACAGATGAGTGTTGCCTAAAAATGCACACTACAACTAGGAAAGGCTGGAGGTATTGCCTAGAAGCTTGCTTTTATTCTTCACATACAAAAGGGTAGTTGTCTTTGTAAATTACTTACAATTTCCAGTTTTATACTTTAATCTTTTCTTATTCTCTTTCTTTACTGAATATGATGACTCCTTTTCTGTTTTCTTGTTAGAACACTCTATAGAATTTTTAATGAAGGCCATAGACGAGAATAGGTAAAGCATTATTCAGTGAATCTGAAAGCACGATAGCCAGTCACCTAAATCGACATTTCTTATAAACTTGTAGAAATATAAATGTTTGATTATCATTTATTTTACAGTTAATATCATGTATAAGTAAACATATAACATAGTTGTCTTTCGAGAGAAGTTAGGTAAAGAGAAGGACTTTAGAGAGGGAATCATAAATCTTCCTGAGAAGGATAAATATAGTAGATTTTGAGTTAGTCTGTGGTGACAGTAGTGCTATGGGACAATGGTCTCGTACTTTGTAAAGATTTGTCATTTGTATTTTAATAAAACACAGAATGGCCAGTAACCAGGCAGGAATTATAGGCGGAGAAACTAGGCAGGTAGTAGAGGTGGGGTGACCAGGCAGGATAGAGGTGGGCAATGAGAACAGGAGAATTCTTGGAAGAGAAAAGCTCAGTCTGCAAATGACAC
Organism: Dicrostonyx torquatus; assembly: GCA_028555095.1. Lineage (NCBI taxonomy): Eukaryota > Metazoa > Chordata > Mammalia > Rodentia > Cricetidae > Dicrostonyx > Dicrostonyx torquatus. The sequence continues at coordinate 1,625,492 of JAQHUG010000337.1, read as the reverse complement.
CTAGACACCTAGAGGAAGCAAGATTAGAATGCCTCACCGATAAAAGGTACCAAGCCACATGGCTAACACAGACAAGAATTATGTGTTAAGATATAAGATATAAGAGTTAGTAAGAAGCCTAAGCTAATGGACCAACTTAATGTAGTAGACCTCTGTGTGTTTCTTTGAAACTGAATGGCTGTGGGACTGGGCAGGGCAGAAACCTTAGTCAACACAGTAATAAGAAGGAACAGTTTCAAAAGAAGAGAGGACCAGGGGAGATAATGGAAATAAGTGATAATTTGGAGAATTGTTTGGAAACCTAGTGTGGTGGAAACTTCTTGAAATCTATGATGGAGACGCTAGTGAGGACTCCTAGCAATAGGGATATGGAGTCTGAACTCGCCATTTTCTGTAGTCAGAGTCAAGGCTTCCAGTGTAGAGACTGAGTTGCATTTTATTGGGTTGTTGGCTGAAGTGGTCCCTTGGAGATTCCTAAACAATCCAGTCTCTTGCTGGGTCAGAAATCTACTCTCTGAAAACTGACAGTGGAACCCCATTGCCTACCTCAACTTCTGCAGAGCTCATTAATTAGAGAGAGTTCAAACTGGTGCTTGTATAGAACATGCACTCCTCCATTCTAATCTCTTTGGAGTGAGAAGGTACTCTGCAGGCATGGGTAGAGAACCCTGGATGCCAAACCAGCCACAAAAGTTTTGGCCTACAATCTTTCCCACCTGCAAGATGAGTAGGGCAATGGTATTGCAGACTTGTGGGAGTGGCCAGTCAATATTTGGTTTAACTTGAGGTCAACTCCCTGAGACTGGATACTTAGAAACCTAGGATAGAACCAAATATGACTGCCAAAAAGGAGAAATGATTCCTAATGATATTCTGCTTCACTCATTGATTGGTGCCTTGTCTAGTAATCGTCATAGAGGCTTCCTGTGGCTACAAACGGGAGTGGATGAAGAGACTCCCAGTCAGACATTATGTGGAGAGAGTCTAAATTGATTATCTCCATTGGGTACCTTTTCCCAGAGATTGGAGAATCCTGAGGACGGGAGGGAGGAAAGATTGTAAAAGTGAGTCCAAATGGTGACACCAGGAGAACATGTCCCACTGAATCAACTAAGCAGGACTCATAAAGGTTCACAGAGACGGTAGGGGCAAACACAGGCCAGCATGTGTCTGCACCAAGTCTTCTGAGTCTATGTTACCTGCATTTGCTTGGTGTTTCTGTGAGACTCCTAATAGTGGGAGTGGGCTATTTTGCCTGCTCTTGGGACTCTTTTCCTCCTGTTGGGTTGCCTTGTCCAGCCTTGACGTAAGGACTTTTGTTTTGTCTAATTGTATCTTGTTTTGTCATGTTTGGCTGTTGTCTCGTGAAGACCTGCTCTTTTCTAAAAAGGAAACGGATGGGGAATGGGGAGTAGATCTGCTGGAGAAGGGAGGAAGCTGGAAGGAGTGGAGGAAGAAGGAACTGTGGTCAGTATGTATTATGTGAAAGCAGAATCTGACTTTAATGAATAAATAGAAATACTGAAACTCCCAACTCTGACCCACTAAATTAGGAATGCAGAGATTGGGACTGAATCATTGTGCTTTGACAAATCCACCAGACAATTTCAGTGTTAAGTGTGGGAAATACTGCTAACAAATGAGGGGTAGTATGATGTTAATATTCACTATCAACCTGATTAGATGCAGAATAATGAGGAAACACACCTCTGTGCATGTCAGTGAGGGACTTTCCAGAAAGGTTTTAACTTAGCAGGGACTATGGACAGCACCATACCTGGAGCTGAAGTCCCAGGCTGAGTGTAGAGAGATTTGGAAAGCAAACCATGCCCCTCCTTCTGTTTCCTAATGGGAGATGAAATGTGACCACCTACCTGATTGTTGCTGGACCCTAATATCTTCCTCAGGGGAGGGAGTGAAAAACACGATGTCAACCAACACAGACGCCAGGAGTCATGTAGAAGACTTACAGCATTCCCGTTCATTTAAAAATGGGGAGAAACTTATATACCCTCCCAGCACCCAGGCATTCTGATCCATTGACAGTTGACATTTCATGCTCACCCATCATTGGCTAGGCATACATTTCTTGCCGGGACCCATAGTGGAGTCATGGTAGTCTAAGGGAAAAAAAAAACATATCCTCTCCCACAGGTTAGCAGGGGGAGCTGGTGGTTGCCATTGGAGGGAGATAAGATTTGTCCATCTCACCAGGGACAGGAGTATGTTGCTTGGTAGAGATGCCCATGTCTGAGCCTCCTGCCATCAAAATTGAGAAAGTTTATATGGAAAAGGACCTCAGTTAAGGCCAGATGAGGATATCTCCCAGCCTCTGGTATGATAGTCCTGGCCAATAGCTCCTTAAGAGCTCTGTTGGTCCTCTCCAACACAGTGGCTTTTCCCTGGGGATCTAGGACATGTCAGTGGTATAGGAAATCTTCCAGGACCCCAGAAAGTCATTAAATTGTTGAAAGGAATAGCCAGAACCATATATGCAGACACATAGACATACATACCCTTACAAATAATTAAAAAATAAGATAAATAAGGTAAAATATAATAATATGCTACTGAATATATATGTCACATCTATTATCATCTATCATCTCTCTATCTACCTATCATCTATCTTATATCTATCTGCTATCATTATCTATCTATAAATCATCTATTTATTGATCTATCTTTCTATCATCTATCCACTTATTTATCATCCATTTATTTACCTATTACTCTGTCAAAATATACTTAAGTTTTTTAGCCAAAGAAAGGTACTAAAGAGTCAAAGAAAAGAGAAATATAATTTTGGGAGATAACAGCTTTGACGATAGTTCCCCAGATTTTTGGTTTTCTTCTATCCTACACCGGGTGACTCTTGGATGATAGACAAAAATCTCTGATTTTTTTTCCCTTCTGTAACATGCTTGGATTTAAAGAAAGAGAGAGCCACACTCCAACTCCAAAGTCAGCTTTGATTTTTGAGTCGAGACTATAACTTTTCTGAAATGTAAAGAGATATAGATATTTAGGTATTGAGATCTAATATGTGACAGGTACCAGAGCTCAGTCCTCTGATATATTGCTGGACCCTAACATCTTACTGTGGGGAGGGGGGAAAAGGTACAATGTCAGCAAACACAGAAGCCAGGAGTCAGGAAGAAGGCTGACAGCAGATTCGTTTATTTAACAATGGGGAGAAACTCATATAGCCTCCCAGCACTAAGGTGTTCTCATATGTTGACAGTTGACATTTCATGCTTGCCCCTTATAGATTAGGCACAATCAGGACCTCAGAGAGTGCTTATTGCTAGACACTCAGGAAACACCACTTGGTTGCTCCTTATTGGCTAGGCATGGTCGGGACCTATGACAGTGCCAAGTTGGCTCCTTTTGACCTGGCAGGCCTTAACTTCTTACACATTATCTCCTGCCACTGTACTTTCTCTACCATGAATTCTATAGCATATATGGAATATTTTAGACTACCCCAAAGTGTGGTCTAAAATAAACCTCTCTGCCCTTCAGTTGCCTCCTATTAAGTGTTAGATCACCAGATTAAGAGATATATGTTAGAGCCAATGATTCAAAGTTTAAATGTCTACCATCCACTAGATGTGGCCCTTGAGAAAAATCTCCTTAATCTTTCCGAATTCAACTTCCTTATTTTTAAAGGTGTGAAACACTTTCAAAGATTATATAAGATATTCTATGTTACTCAAAAATAGTACTCTATCCCTAGACATGTTAATATTATTTACAAAATGCAAAACATTCTCATAAATTTCTCTGAACATTTTCATAGATAAATGATGTAAAGCATGTAAAATAAAATGATTCAGGTCCAATATGTGCATATAATCCAAAGAAAAGTCTGTTTCAGATTTTATAAATGCCTGTAAAGAACTTGCTCAAATCAGGGGTGGGGTACTCTCGCATGCACATTGCCCTGGATTCAGCTCTTAACATCACAGGGGCATTGTTAATAGATATTAAACTCTTACAAATGTTATTAATGATCATAATGCAATGGACCAAGATTCCAGAGGAAGGAATATGCTAGGATATTAAGGTTAGTAGAAAAACACTGCTTACCACAATAATAACACAAAGGTGTTAGTCCAAAGATGAGGCTCTGTTGAGAAGTTCAAGTTTTGAACATTTTTTAAAAAATAGAATTTCTCTAACTGTTCTCTGTACAGGGTAGGACGTTGAAGCCCCAGAGAACTGAAGTGACAAGCCAGGGAGCATAATGCTAAGCAGTGAAAAATATCTCCCATCCATTTCCTTCAATAGCATGCTGTCAGGATGCTCACTTGAGACATAAGAAGGCAGAAGAAACTAGATTTCATTTTTTTTTAAACCTCTATGCCTCAGACTTGTAGATGGTCGCATAAACAGCCAGGGTAGAATGAGGGGGAAGATGTATACAAGAGAAGGTGCTCTTAGCAAGCAAACAGATAAAAGCAGACTGACTTCTCTACCAAATGTAGGGATCCAGTTTGGGACTGGCCCACTCTTCTAGGTCTTGCATAGGGTAAATTTTAACACTGGGTTCACTCTGTGAATTCTTACCCCATTTCAATGGGTTTAAAACACAGAATTCTACTTTTACCCACCAGCACTTTTCTCAGTGTCTTTAAGGGTTTCCAGTTGTTTATTTGATTCAGGATAATTTTATAAACTTTGTCTCCCTCAAACTAATTATTACTTATTTGACCTCCTGTTTTCCAATGCCTGATATCACAAATGCCTCTAAAAAGATGTCCTGAATTATAACCCTATAATGTCAAGTGAAGTAAATTCCAGAATGTCCACACATTCTGTGGAGTACTCACAGCTGAGAGAATACTTTGTCTTACACGGGAAAACAGTATGTGATTTAAATAGACATGTATGATATATATATATATATATATGCTGTTTATAATGGGTATTAATTTAATGATATTTTATATATAGAGGGTATGCTTTTCCAAACCCTAAAGTTTTCCGAAGATTTTTTGACAAAGAAAAATATTTTTATATTTATTTTAATAAATTAAAATGCAATATCTTTAAAAATATTTCAGATATTGTAGCCTTAATAGTATAGGGAATCTTTAACTACTGAGTTCACTACAATTGAAAGGGACGATTGAAACCTAATCTGGGAAGTGAATTTCCAACTGTGTTCCTATCGCTGTCAAAGAGAGAATATGTCGCCTGAATCCGAAACCAGAAAGCTTGTCTTTCTTCTACAACAACTAAAATTCTCTATTTTTAAGCAAATAACACACCAGTAGAGAGAATGAAATTAAACAGGAGCATAATCAAACTCCCATGTAAGATATTTAGGCTCAATAATAGAGAATTACAGTAAAACTTTTAGCAATTTTTATTGAAGAAAAACAAACACACTTTGCTTTTTAAAAACATGTTTTTGAACTTAAAATTAGCTTCATCTAGTTGCAGCATCTCAATTATTAAAGCATCTCTTGCTTCATAATTGCTGTTTTCATTAAGGTCACTCATTTTGCTACCTGAAGTCAGCTTCTGATTGTATGTGCCCCTTTTTTATTGTCTGGTAGCAGTCAACAGCAACCCCTCAGCTCTCTGAGGCCAGAGACCTAGTTAGTGTTGTACATGGTGTATCCCAGGGCCCAGAAGAGTGCCGAGAGTCCTTCAGAAGCTTCATTTAATATTTATGAAATTAATGACTGAAGTCCTAAATCAGTTTATAATATAGAGCCTGGAAGAGGCTTAGGACTCCTGTAATACAAAGGAAAAAGAAATCAAACTTTACCTTCAGAAAAATAAGAAGACAACTTTATTCTTAACTGAATTCAAATTCTTCCTGAAATGACAAAGTGCTTTTATTTTGGATAGTGATGCATGTGATGTGTGTATGTATGTGCATGAACTTTGTATGTGTGTATGTGATATATGCTCACTGGCATGTGCTTGCATCTGTGCACACAGAGGAGTTGAGGATCTCAGGTGTTCTGCTGTACCACTCTTCAATTTGTTCCCATGAGACAAGATCTCCTGCTGAACCTGGAGCAGAGCTGGTGCCCATCAAGCCTCGTGATTGTCCTGCACCCATCCCCACAGTGCTAGTGCTACAGCCCAGCCCCACCCTACAGTTTTTGTGGGGGCTCTGGGATCTAAGCTCAGTTTCTCACGCTAAAGATCAAAATATGCCACCCTGTTGGGAGGGGTAGTTTTAGCTAAAGGCAGTTCAGAGCAGAAACAAGAAAAGCTCTCTGCATTTCCTCCATTTACCTTAAAGACAAAGAATATGTTGGCAGAAGGAATCTTGTCTTCTTGCTGTCCAGAAGGACAGACGTTGATCATAGAAGGCTGCTTCCAGCACATCCAGACTGGAGAAGAAGTTATTCAGGCATATCTGAATAACACACTTGAGCAATTAGCCCTTTGTGCCGTTTACCTGCTCTCCCACATCATGGCAGCTCTTACAACTCAAGACTTTTCACGTTTTTAAATTCCCTCCAGAATTTATTGTTCTTTGTCAAAGGTGCTGTGTATAAGTTGTCATTCAAATCGTATACTTGAAAGGAACTCATATTTCCACAAGCTTTTCCTCTGTGAGCATGAAATATATGCAAGTTTATTTCCTGTTATTAATCTACTTTTGTTACAGGAAGTCTCAAGTAAAAACTATATATAGGTCAGAGGGGAAATTACTTATCTCTTTCTATGAAGTCTTCTAGATCAGAGAGTTAGGAAACCAAATTTTTCCATCGCATTAATACTTTTATGCCATTGACTATTTTCTAGAGGTTCCTTGAGTCATAAGTTCCACTGGGAAGCAAAATAAGACTCTGAGTACATTTAGCATAATGTACGTAGATTGCCTATTTCAAAGCCTGACACGTAATTAGGGTTCAATGTGGGTAGCTATTATCATTAAGCTCTCTATCAAAATTGCTATGACAAACAGATGAAAAGATATTTTTCATCATTAGCTTAAAAATAGTAAAACCTATGAAACTTGTGAAATTTTATTGGAATTTAGCAACATTTTATTTCTTCTAATATTACTGACCTGATTAGTTTCATCATTAATTTGACAAACCTGGGAAGAAGGAATCTCAGCTGAAGAATTGTTTTAATTAGGTTTTTCCATGGCCATGTTTGTGAGACAGTTTCTTGAATGCTACATAATCTACCAGGGACTGGCACACTGTGCGCTGTGCCATCCCTAGGCACATAGGCCTGGGATGCAAAGGAGGCTAGCTGAGCAAGCCAGGAAGCTGTGCTCCTTCGTGGTTTCTCTTTGTGTTCCTGTCTCTGATTTACAGCCTTTGTTTCCCTCAAGGATGTGATACACAGTATTTTATCAAAGCAGAAGACAGACAATTGTGATCAGGAATCAAGCTTCTCATAACCTTCAGCAATTGTACAAAATGATGGCTTTGTGACGGTTTCATGTTTGTGTTCCATTTTACTTTGCCCATATTCACCATCTCACTGGTTACCTGCCTTCCTGTTCTGATTCTGGTTCTCTCTCTCTCTCTCTCTCTCTCTCTCTCTCTCTCTCTCTCTCTCTCTCTCTCTCTCTCTCTGTATGTGTATGTTTCTTCTCCCCAGTTTCATCATTCCTTAAGATCCGAGTCACAGAACTCAAAAGACTACTCAGTGGTTACAAGCACTTACTGCTTTTCTAAATGACTTGAATTCAGATTCCAGCAACTGTGTCAGAGATCCACAACCACGTGTAATTCCACCTTCAGGTGTTACCACTCCCTCTCTGCCCTCTGTTGGGGCACACACAAACACATGCACAGAGAGAGAGAGAGAGAGAGAGAGAGAGAACTAATAGCATTTTTTAATCTTTTGAAAAAGAAATCTAGGTACATATACAATAGATATACTTGGACATCCACATCACTGCCCACATTTACCAACAAATAGAATCCGTCTAGATGTTCCTCAGTAGATGAAGAAATAAAGACCATGTGGTTTATACACACATTGAAAATTTAAAAGAATAAAAATATGTCACTTTCAGTAAAATGGATAGAACTGGAGATTATCAGGCAAAATATGATAAGCCGAATCCAGAAAGGTGACTATCACTTTTTCTCTTATGTGCAGAATCTAAGAATTATGTATCAATATATGCATACGATTGAAATAGAATAGTACTGTGTCTGAGAAGATAACAGGTCAAAAGGTGGTAAGAAGGAAGAAGAAAGGATCTTTGTGGAGGACAGTCTCAGCTAGAATACTGTCTTAGCCAGGTACTCAAAAATGATGGAAGGTCATCCTCTCTAGATCACATTAATTTGGCTGCTGCTTTTATCTAAGAAACTAAGAAGCTTTATCAAATTCTCAACATTTCTAGCTTCCATATATATATATGTATATATATATGTATGTATGTATAAAATAAACAAGTAGGAAAAATGACAATAAATTTCATATGATATTGAAAAGGACAGACATGTGCAATAACAAGATTAGTAAAATACATAAAACTCCTACACTGTCACGAAACCTGGGTCTCTATATCACACGCTAGAGAGGGATCCACCATGTGTACGCTTTCTTGACATTATCCCTCTAAGGTCTATATAAAACCATGATGAGAAGGAATCTGAGAGTTCAGTCTTTTCATTGTGTATCTTACACATAATTCTGTGTGTGTACCTGTTTGTGTGCGTGTGAGGGTGGACATGTCTGTGTGTGCATGACTTGAGTGCATGCGTGTGATGATAGAGGAGCACCTAATGAGATATTCTACATGCTACAGACACTATCTGCCTTTTCTCTTGTTGAGACAGGTTTCTCACTGTCTTAGTACTCCATGAGAAGGTTAATACAGCTTCCCAGTGAGTCTCAAGGGAAAGTCTGGCTCCACCTCCCCAATTCCACAGTACAATCACACCAACACAGTTGGCTGGGTTTTTTGTTGTTGTTGTTGTTTGTTTGTTCGGTTTGAACTGGGTTCTGGGGATTGGATGTAGTTCCTTTAAGCCCTTTACCCACTGACCTACCAGCCCTTACCACATAAATTTGATATGGAGTTATCTCAGAATTTTTGAGCAATTTAGGATTTGTTTATGTTTTATGTAATATTAGTGCCTTGGAAAAAGCATGAAAAGATTTTTATCTGTCTTCAGTTATTTTATACACACAGTTTTAATCAGAAAAATGTTAGAAAATTTTCAAAATGATGTCATTTCACCAGTCAACCATTCTCCAAGGGTTGTCTTGTATTTCTTTTATTTTGAGACCATGATTTTTATTCACAGTGAGTCTAAATCTCTCCCCTTTGTTGTCTGGATATCAGGATCTGTCACCCTTCCCATAAACAAAATTGATCCTAGAAGAAAAAAAAAAGAAAAAAATGACTTAGAAATTTCTGGAGGAAAAGAAAATTATTTTCTTCAGGATTAAACAATCTGTAACTCATTCTTCTCTACAGGTGAAGACTGATAAGACCATCCTTCTGTTGAAAACACTTAGATTATTGATCATTTTTTGTAGTTTGAGAAGTCAATAAAACCCTATGTCATTTATCATAGAACATGCATTAATCTTGTTTTCCATGAGAGTTTTTCTAAATATAGAGCCTAACCAGGCAATCACAGCACAATACAATGGTAATGAGCCCAGAGCCGCTTCCAATCAGAAGAACTGGCAGCCATCTTTACATGCACAAAACAAGAGCCTCAGGGTTGAAAGCATAGTTTCCCAGACTTCCTTCAGCTTTGAATCAAAGCACACTTCACTGCTAAAGACAACATTTTCATATCGCTAGTACTTTCAAGTGCCCAGCGAAATGATATCACATCAGAAACAAGTGCAAATACCTGTTTCCAGCCATTCTACGTTTGGCAGGGACTTAGAACAAAGAGCAAGACGACGCACCAGGAATTAATGGTGCATCAAAACTATTCACCTTGCATTTTAACTGGGAAAGGGAAGTAGAAGAGGATCCATGACAATGGCCATAAACTTCTTAATTGCAGGTGTAATGAAGGTTAATTTTAAAAAGTGGTAAAATTTTGCTTAAGTTAAAGCTAACTAAGGCAGTAGGATTTATCTGAAATAACAGTGCGAAAGTTTCATGCTTAGTTAACTCCTAGCCATTCGGTCAAGAGACAGACATGAATTTGAAGGAGAATGGGGAGGGATATATGGGAAGGTTCGGAGGGAAGAAAAGGAAGGAATACCATAATTATAATCTCAAAGAGATATAGACACAGTATGAAAAGAATCAATAACATGGATGGAGATATAATCTCCAACTGATGTTTTTCCTTATGTTTTCCCTTTAAAAAAATCTCAAAATTATGTCAGGAAAAAAATAAAAGTAAACACCCAGTCTTCTAATAGACAGGATGGACCTATCCCAGGATGACTTTCATCACAGTAGGAAGCACCTGTGGCTTGTGTCTTCATAATGCTCTGGCATAAAATACTTCTCAGAAATTGGGAGGAATTCTAAATCACTTTTATAGGAAAAACACCATTTAAAATGTAAACAGGGCGGTGTCTGACAGTCCATAAGCAACATTTGTCCCAGTGTTTCCCATATGTTCATTTCACCATAAAGAACAGCACTTGGATGTGAGGCTTTGCACACTCACTACTCTGGTCTCTACTACGTTCTGAGGGTCAGAAGTCCCTTAAGAGAAGAACAATGGAAGCACAGGGCAGGAGCCAGAATCAATACCATTTAAGTTTTCTCTTCCTCTAATAGGCGCCCCCTACCTATAATTACAGTGTTTACTCCAGCCCTCCTTCAGATGGAAGCAATTTGTAACTCCTAATATTAAAATGCACAGCATTGCCAAAACATACAGTTAGATTCCAAGATTTATTCAGAAATATTATTCTAGTTGCTTATTCTTTCAGCTCATCTGCAGAATTCTAGATGCAATAAATTTTGTATGGGGAATATGGTCGGCTTGGAAATTGTGACTCACTCCTTCCTCAGAAATGTGCATTTCATGTACTGTCTTTGTCAATATTCCTCCTGGATACTATAGACCTGGTGCACCCCCTCAGCTTAGGAAAACAAACGAGTTCTTTATCTCCCATAGCTCTAACAGCTGCAGATAAATAGACTGCAATATACGGCTCCCTTCGTATAAAAATTTTAACATCACATAGAGCTTTTACAGGAGGAGTATTCGATAAAAATAAAAATTTAAAGCCAAATTAAAAAATAGCTGTGCAAACCAAAGTCATCTGCTGGCATACCTGAGAAACTGTCAGGTGAAAATACATACTTTGTGTAAAGCCTAAAGCCATCTCATGTTCTTCTAAGTCAACATACTATTCTCATTTATGGGAGAAAAATAAATCACAAAATGCATAATGCCTTAATATAATAGCCCTTCCCAATTTTTAATTATTTTTAATTATTTTATGTGTATTAGTATTTGCCTACATGTATTATATGTACCATGCATGTGTGATGTGTGTATGGAGGTCAAAAACAGGTGTGTGAGTCTCTGAGTTGAATTTAAAGATAATTGTGAGCCATCACGTGTATTCTGGGAACTGAACACAGCTTGTTTACAAGACCACCAGCTGCTCTTTAATACCGAATGATCTCTTCAGCCCCTATTCTAAATTTTATGTCACAATGCAAGCCTCCTAATAAATGAGGCTCTGTGTATATTAAGCAATATTTGTAGTGAGTAACCCTTCTTTGGAAGACCTTGTTACAATAATGATCATAGAAATTGTTGCTAAGGTCGAATTGCTAACCATTATCACAAATAAACAAGTAGAAATAAGTAAATGGGTCATTTTGGCTTTTAAATTATCACTGCTATCATGCAAAGATGAAAAGACACGGTCTTAGAACAAATGATCAATTAGAGAAGTGGGATCAAAAATAATCACTCTGTAAGTCATTTACCTATGTGCTCATGCCTAGTGTTGACTCATTTCTTGCTGTTCTCCATACTCAATAACTATATACACTAATTATAAAAAAATGAAGATTGCTCAATGGTTAGAGATGTATAGATCAAACCACCTACTCAGAATACGTTTTATTACAGACACATCTACTACTGGATTGAAACTGTTTTAATACAGACTCAATGATTTTAAAGCTGTCCTGCACTCTCATAGTTAGTTTTTGGAAAAGTCTGCCAGTATTAGCACTATAGAGTTGGAAATAGAAATTAATATATCCCTCAGAGTGACAGTAACAAAAGCTTTAGTTAATCTAACAAATTCAGGCTCTCAAAACCAAAAATATTTATAGAAATATTTCAATTACTTGTCCTTTATTTATTGCTATGAATGTTTATTCATTCATTCTTAGTGAAAGCCTACTGTGTAATAGGAAATGTATTATTTTACGTTATTTTTTAATACTGATTTTTTTTTCAAATGTAACAGGAAAACGTAATTTAGGATAAATGAGCAACATGAGCTGACTTGTTAGCGGAGCTGGAATGTGGACAGGGGTCTGCTCCGTGACCTCATTCTCATTGTGCCGGGAAGCTCCATCTTCTCCAAGACTTTCTAGCATACTCAAGGTCTCGGCTGAATAAAACACTCTCTCCTCTTCCGTGGTTTGTGGCTCTCCCAGGACATGGTCATAATCCCAATGCCCTAAAGACAACTTCCCTAGTGTTTTTACACTCTGACTGATGTTTCTGTAAGAGCAAGTGCTGAAAGCCTATCAGGACAACTTGGATTTCCATATTCCAACATTGCACCACACAGCCATCTATACCATCTCTCTTTCTGCATCTCCTTTTATAACTCATTAACTTCTCTGGAGGTTTGAAGTGAAGTTTGGCTCCACCCTCCTTCAGAGCCTCTATGAGAGCCTCTTCTCATGACTCCATAATTCCCAGTTTTTTTTTTTACCTCCATTGTGGCATCACAGCAGTTTAACCTCATTTGTCACACAACCAGTTTTTAATCAAGCTAAGTTATCTGTCTCTGAGCTTCTCTAAATCTCTGTTAACCGAAGAACTGCTGGGTGTTGTGTTAGCTTAACATACAGAGCAGCTGTGTCAGAAGCCAGGTTACCAGTAACCTACTTCAGGTTCTAATCATCTTACAACACTATAACTGAAGTATAAAATATACTGAGAAAACATCTATTGAAGGAAAACATGATTTCAGATATCTGAATAACAATGGACAGCTTAATTTATCCACTACCTTCAAAGAAATTTTAGAAAGACGTACCTGATTCAGTATGCCTCATCACAAACAGAAATGGATGATCTGCTAGAAATTGAGTTTGAGCCAAGCTCATGATTGCAGGGATATCTACGCCTAGGAAAAAGAGACAGCAGTCATGTACACGCTTATACTTCAGAGATCCATAAGAACACACTGCAATAGTCTTCACAGACAAACAGGTTTTGATGTAATATGTCCTAAAGGTGAAGGAATTTGTAATTAATTTTAAATCACCGTGCAAAGGACTAAATATTTAACCATGATGAATTCATTGTGACTTCACATTTCTGTTCAATGAGGAAGAACACCAAATACTAGATTCAATTTAGTGGAAGCAAAGGAAATTGTCATACTTTCAATAGTAATTTTCGGCCCCGTATTTACATTGCATGATCTGCTCTTAAAATGCTTCACCTTTTAACTCCTTTCCAGACGTGTTTGCACTTCATTGCCTTAATTCAAGGTGTGAGAATCTCATCTCTGTTCCGAATTACCTATTTTGTACTTAAACTTTTGGAGTTATTCTGTGAGATCAGAGCTTTTAGCATTTATATATTATGCTTTTAAGATTTATATATTATACATGTATATATTGTATTGTATATTATACATTTATATTGTATTATATATTATACATGCATATATGACTTTTATTATTATACATGTATATATTGTATTATATATTATACATGCATATATGACTGTTATTAAGTTAGGAGCAGATATTTTCTGAGTTATAATTACTTATTATGATCATCCACTTTATTTCAGCCTATTTGGCACTTGTGAATAATGTGGGAAATTTTAGTGGTCCGACAAATTTTTTCCTAGACTATAAACATTTTAACACTCATCTCAGGTTCTCGCCAACTCAGATCTGACTGAGTAGGCTAGAGTGAGATCTGAGAAAGGCAACTCCTGAGAAGTTCTCATTTGATGCCATAGCCGCTGGTCTCTGAAGTACATTTCCAGTCTCAATGTAAACTGCATCTTCCTCTCAGTGGCTCTGCAAAACTCTGTGCAAACTCAAGGAAAAGATAAAATCAACATGTATAGTCAAAGTTGAAAATAAATGAAACAATCTTACAAATAGGACTTGTCTGACACTCCCGTACAAAACAACCATGACAATGACCCCCAAATTATCGGGGGATGTAAGTTCACATCTGAATTGTTGCTTTCATTGGTTAATAAAGAAGCTGCCTTGGCTTGTAAGATAGGTCAGCCCTTAGGTGGGCCGAGTAGACAGAATGGAAGTTCTGGGAAGAAAGGAAGTGAGAGAGCTGCCATGATCCTGCGCCCAAAATGGACGTACCTTAGAACCGTCCGGTAAGTCACCACCTCGTGTTGACATACAGACTTTTATAATGTGTTAGTTTAGATGTGAGAGCTAGCCAAGAAAAGGCTAGAGATAATGGGCAAGTCAGTATTTAAATGAATATAATTGTCATGTTGTTATTTCGGGCATAAGCAAGCAACCAGTGGCTGAGCGGGCCAGCGGCTAGGGGCTGGGATCTGGGTGCCGGGAACACAACACACACTCCTCTCCCCCTCATTTACAACACTGAATTACTGAGATAAATCAGAAAAGTAAAGTCAATTTTACATCCATTTTCATTTTCATTTTTAGTGAAAACTTTTTTTCCCTCCCTTATTCTCCTGGAGAATTCTAGCCTTGCAATGAGAGACACTATGCAATAGCAAAATGGCTTAGAGCTTTAAACCAGGGAACCTGATATCAGTTCAAACTTTGTCAATTAACAGCATGACCCCCAGGCAAGTGACTTTACATCTCTGGGGCTTTTTCTTCACGAATATAATTAGAGGATTGTTCACTAATGGATTAGAACTAATTCAGTATTGCATAAAAGTAGATGAAATTTTTGTGTTTATGAGCCATTAACCTCATCTGAACACGTAATTCTAGTTTCTTCAAGTACTGATAGGGTTCATCCTCTGCCTTCTTTGTTTCTTGAGCATAGTAATGACATTTCATCCAAGCGATAACAGGATGGAAATCACAGCCTAGTGTGTCCCACCTATATGTCAAAATCCATGGTACTATGCAACACTATGAATTAACATATAAATCTCTAAATAGAATTTGGGAGTGTTTTTCAATAATACCCTTTAAATGATGTACATTTTAAAGCATTAGTTAAAATCCAAGTAGTATTGGGGTATGAAAATAGACGAATGAAGAAGCCACTAATTCTGTTTGCTTATTTGTTTGCTTCTAGTTGATTTTGGTGGAAAATTTTTCCATCACAAGTTTTTCCAAGTGTTATTTACAAAGAGCATAGTTGCTACTCATAGATCATTTATTCAATGAAGCGCAACAGAGAGGCTAGTCTTAACCTTCTGTGTACTCTCAACACCACCTAATGAGTTCAGCCAGCTAGATCTCACTGAGAAATTTGGCATCTTTAATAAGTTCCTAAGTAAGGCTCTTGCTGCAGTCGATGCACTGCATGTGTGGTGTTGAGGTCAGGTTGCACATCACACGTCAGCGTTTGCTCTGCTTGATGTGTATGGGATCACTTAGGGAAATTTCAAAAAATCTTACATCTTGGATCTCACTTACAGCCATACAGATTGAATTATTTTAAGCATTGTCTAGGCATAGGATTTGTTGAAACTACCCAGATGACTCTCATAAGCGGCTAAGTTGTTGAACCACTACCACTGAGATAATAACAAGACTCAAAGGAGAAAGGTGATCACTGTCACTATAGTTAAGAATGCTATTAAAAAGGACAGTGATCGCAAGGGCTCTTAACCATGGGGATGTCAGAGTGGAGTCCTGACATTTTTTCCCCAGATCCTATTAGAGAGTTAATGGGTAGTTATTATGATTCGCAAATAAGAAAATATCAATGGATGAAGCTAAACTGCTAATCAAGTTTTTTTCCTTTTGTTATACATAAAGGAAAAGATGTATGTACAATATGCACAAGCACCATTTCTTTCCTTTCTGTAAACAGAAAAAGATAAAAGAAAACGGAGAATCGGCATAACAACCCCAAACCTACACCGTGCCGACTTGGCTGGCAATTCTGTTTCTCAAGAATTAATTGGGTTTACCTGTGGATGTTGCGGCTTCACCTCCATCTTCATTTATCTCAAGGAAAACTTTCTGTATGACTCTGGAGACATAGACTTCAGATGAATCTGACACAAACATGACAGGGAAAATCAAAGCCCTTACGATCAGGCCCTCAAATTTTCAAACATACAGAAGCAGTGACTGAATGAATGGACTTTCTGCAATTTAGTCAGTTTTCTGCAGATAAGCGTGCTTAGGCTTAACAATGAAATTCATGGAAAGATAGACGATAGAACGAGTTTGCCTAGACATAAAAGGTAAGGCAGAAAGTGTAAAGCTCAAATCAGATACCCCGCTAGGAGGGAGATTTGAATGGACAGAGGGTTCCCACTTTACCACAACCTACAGAAATAGTGAAATATCAACCTCAAAGCAAACTTGTCTTTTTTTTTTTATTCAAAATGATTTTATTGCTCGTGTACACAAGGGAATTTATGCCACTAAAGCAGAGGCTGTGGATGACTCATATTTCCAGTTGGGTGGGAGGACCCGCTTGGTCTTATAGTAACGAGCCAGCCGGTGAATTCTGCTCTCTATCAGAATCAGGCGGAATTTAGCATCCTTATCCTTTCTGTTCCTCTCAAGATGCTTTCGGACAGCGACTGCTTTCTTAATCAAATGGTAGAGATCCTCAGGGAGATCAGGGGCAAGGCCTTTGGACTTAAGGATTCTCAAGATTTTATTACCAGTCACAAAACGGACCTGGGCCACACCGTGTGAGTCCCTCAGAATCACACCTATCTGGGAGGGAGGGAGGCCTTTCTTGGCCAGTTTGTAAATCTGTTCCTTCATGTCGTCAGACGTCAGCTTCAGCCACGTGGGGACGCTACGGCGGTAGGGCAGCGCCGACTGGGACAGGCCCTTCCCGGGAGCGTGCATGCGACCCATGATGGCGGAGGTCTGGCAGCAAAGAGAGAATGAGGGAGGAAACTCCGCAGGAAGCCCAGCAAACAGCAAACTTGTCTTTTAGGTTACAGATTCAATTCTGTTCTGACTTTAAGATAAAATTCATTTTCCCTCAAGACTGGTTAGGTCAGAAGAGTCTAAAGAGACTTTGGGTCATCAGTACGAAAATTAATTTTCAGAGCTGTTTTCTAAAAATTGGATAAATGTTTCCATGTAAGACAGCGTCTTGCAACATTTGCTCTGTTGTGCATGAGCACTGAGGGTTCCTCTCTTTGCCCGTTGGTGGAACTGATGTGACATGGTTTTGGCACAGTGGCCAGCAAGGATAATCCTGACAAGTGCAATAATGACGTAG
Source organism: Dicrostonyx torquatus (assembly GCA_028555095.1). NCBI lineage: Eukaryota > Metazoa > Chordata > Mammalia > Rodentia > Cricetidae > Dicrostonyx > Dicrostonyx torquatus. The sequence goes on along the minus strand of JAQHUG010000337.1, from coordinate 1,607,952 downwards.
ACACATATCAAGTCAGCTTTGCAGGACCAGAGCTATATCTAGCCTCTTCAGGGTCAATAGAGGCCTGCACTAAAAGCTATCTGGTGCATAGATGGTTTGTCACAGACATCACATATAAGCTCAGTGACAGAAACCTGTAACATGGAAAAAGGAGGAAGCCAAAGTGTGGATTTTTCAAAACCCAAGACAACCATTCAGGGCGAGACATCTAAACAGATTCTCCTGAAGTAGGGCAGTATTTGCAAATTAAGCACACAGTTAATGACCTAATGGTGTGGGCAGGTCAGGAAGAAGTGAAAATTTTCACCCAGATTAGCAATGGAACTAGGCCATATGTCTCTGGGGCCATTAGGCTGAGCAGACCAAGTCTTATCAATACAACCCCTGCAGTAAGCCTTGTCCCTTAGGAAAAGAAACTGAGTCACACCAGCTTAGAGCAATGAACATGACTTTCATGCTTCCTCTGTCTTTGCTGTAATCATTTCCTTTAAATATCCATGAAAAGATAAGTCTACCATTGTTAAATTAAGAAGACTAAAATATTTCTTGTTTTTCTAGATGTTCAAATAAACTTGTGTATTGTTTTGTTTTTATTTATTTGTGTGTGTGTGTTTTTGTGTGTGTGTGTGTGTGTGTGTGCAGGTCCTGGTATGGGAAGTTCAAAGGAGGGTGTCAGATCCCCTAAAGCTGGAGTTGCAGGCAGTTTGAGTTACCTGATATGGCTGCTGGGAACCATACTCAGGTTTCCTACAGAAGCAGCAAGCAGTCTTAACTCCTAAGCCTTTTTTCCATGTACCAGTGGAATAGATGGCCTACATACATGTTTCTGTTTTCCCAAGGTCATTAAGACATATGACTCAGATTATAAAGGTGAGACTCCTAAAAGTTACGTTCTTATTGAACAAGGCATAAAAACTAATAACATGGTAAGAAGTCAAGTTCAAAGATATAAAATAGTATATTCAAAATTACTGAACTATGTGAGTATAAAATATACATTTCTTGTAGAAATTGTCCCATATCACTAAGATTAGACTAGCTCACATTACATTTTGTTAAAATTTTATTGTACAAGGATAAGAAAGCATAGCAAGTGCTGTGGCCTGGATCAATATCCTTCCAAAAAGCTTGCATTCTGGATAGGAAGTAGGTGACATTGAAAGGAATGGGTCATTGTGTTTTTAGGGGATCCTATCTCCACTACTCCATCCTCCTCCTCTCTGTTCCTGCAGCCATTTGTCTGGCCCATGCCTGGAGGACTAAACCAGCATGAGTTGAATCTTCTGATCCAGGTATCCTCTTTTGCCTGTTTACAGCAGGCATTTGGTTACAGCTCTTAAAAGTAGTATATACAGCATCCAATTGCTTATGCTGATAAATACCGGCTTTAGTGTTCAGTCAATGAGGCAGGACGAAAAGGTTAAAATAATTCAAATAGTTAACCCCGGGGGAGGGGAGACGCAGAAAATGTTAGACATTCATTCTATGCTTAGAGTTATGTTTAGCACAAATTATTTTATGAAGCATTTTGGAAGTATTTTCATAAATCATCTTGTAAAAGGTTTATGGAAGTTACAAACACTGGAGTTTGAACAGTCAGTGGCTGTTTTAATGATTTCAATATATTGAGTAAGATTCCTCGGGCTAGGAAGAAGTTAAAGAGGACGAAGTGATTGAAAAGTGCTTGCTTGTTTGGGTTTGGGAGGTGGCTGTGGTCCACGGCACTCTAAAATATCATCTTACTGGAGTGTTTAATACCGACTATTATTGTTGCAAGTACGGGGGGATTTGCAAAGCGTCAGATCCAATTGTCTCTGTGCAAGCAAGTAGCTGTGCCATGTGTGAAGGCGATAAAGAACCTGTCTGGCACCTACCGCACATGTTCCACTTCCCCTCCACTCAGATATGTTATCCATTTTACCCGTCTATCTCAAAGGTTGGTGAGTGAGCAAACGGACAAATGCCGCTGTGAAGTTTAGATATTTACATAAAAGTCCCAATGTATTTCTACTGCCTGTTATATGGTGATACAAAACGGACTGGTGGGCTTGTATCATCAGAGCCCTGCTTTATAAGAGAGAGACTCATTTTGATTGTATTGTTATGTGTATGGCACCCTTTATTTCTATTTCTTCAGGTACTTATTTTCCAGTCATCGATTTTCACTAATCACTGAGGAACTTAAAGAATGCCTGGCCTAACTGTGGAGGTAAGGAACCCAACAAGGCATCAGTCCCTAGATTTACTTTAGTACCAACAATCCATCTTCATTTGTTGTCAGTATATAAAGACCTCTGCAGGTAGCACGGTCCATTGCAGGCTTTCTGATTCCTGTCATGGACATCATCCAAAGCTTTGTGTGCTTTAATCCTACCAAATTATATTTGATAAGTAGTCATCCATCTGAGTTTTATTTGTCTTCCTTAAAGGACAGACACTACCTTGGAGTTCCCATTATTAGTAAGGCAATACGATCAGGGCAGAATAAAAGCCCATCTGATGCTTCTACATACATAATTTTATCATAACTATGGTGAGAATGTTTATATAACTTTATGACATGCTTTCTGACGTTCATTGAGAAAAACCTCTTACCTGGGAGCTGCAAAGCATATTAAATGGAGGTTCACCCAAGGTACGACATTTACTATGTATATGTTTTCTGGGAATGAATATTCTCTCATTGTAAGATTGGTCTGCTAATACAATTCCAGGAAAACAAGTCAACATGACAATTCAAAAACTACTCATCAACAGCATACCTGTTATTCCAGAAAGGTCACAGCCACGACTGAATATCTCAGTTACATTTAAGGAATGCAATGCTTCCTTGAAGTCTAATTTTTGTTCTATTTTAAATCTGTTTCAAAAAGATGAATAAAAAATGACTTAGAATAGAGCGCACAGTTTCTAGGAATTTTTTATGATGTGGGTGACTTGGCAAAGATTATGCTGTGAATCTTTGGCTTTCACCAACCGGTTTCATTTTTTGATATCTCACATCATTTCTATACAGTTCCATTCATTGGTTCCACATAGCTAATATCTCGCTTCCTGAATATACTGTTGGTGGGGAAGCTGAATAGAATGATTGCAATGTGACAATCACTCCATCCAAAAAAAATTTGTTTCCTTGTTTAGCATCTTTGATAGAAGTTTGAAGCTTTTTTCTGGTAATTTTCTTACTCAAGATTTTCAGACAAAAATGTGCACACCACCCTATGTGCAGGAGTCCATAGCCTACAGTCCTGGAGGAAGCTTGCTGGCTACTGATGTTCAGAGAGGCATTGATATCTCACCATTCTTCCTATTTATTCTCTACTGGCTGTGACTTTCTTCATTCTATTGGCACTCCTAATGTCTAAAAGTTGAGACTTCATATGGATAAACATGGATGGGAACTGGGTAAAATGGGTAAGATTTATCAGGTCAGGTGCAAGAGTCAAACAGTGCTTTTGACACCAGGCTATAAATTAAGTCTCCGGCATACAGCTTACCTGAGTTCTTCAATCATGAAAGAACCAATAAACAGAGAATCACAAAGATTCATGGTTCCAAGACAGCTGCAGGCACTGAATTTCATATCATTGAAATAGAGGAGAAAGAGCTAGTGCCATTTTATTTCATAGATGCTTAGAGAATCTTTTCTTTTTCTTTTTCTTTTTTTGTTTTTCGAGACAGGGTTTCTCTGTAGCTTTGGAGCCTGTCCTGGAACTAGCTCTTGTAGACCAGGCTGGCCTCGAACTCACAGAGATCTGCCTCCCTCTGCCTCCAGAGTGCTGGGATTAAAGGCGTGCGCCACCACTGCCCGGCTTTCTTTTTCATTTTTAAAAGAGATCACAACTTTTTTTTTTTAAAAAAAGGGGGGTAAAACATGTGGTATCCTGAGGAAACATGTTTTCTTTATGAATGACGTTCTCTGGTGACTCCCACCTCAAGAGCTGTGTCTGTACCCTGACAGGCTCTTGCCTCAAGGTATCTGCATAGCTGCTTAAGAACCTTGGATCTAACACCTGAGCTAAAGTTGGGGCTAAAAATTTGATGGAAAATCAGTCTAATTCAACCATAATTTTTTTTTTGCTTTTTTTGAGACAGGGTTTCTCTCTGTGGCTTTGGAGCCTCTGCTGGAACTAGCTCTTGTAGACCAGGCTGGTCTTGAACTCACAAAGATCTGCCTGCCTCTGCCTCCCGAGTGCTGGGATTAAAGGTGTGTGCCACCACCGCCTGGCATCAGCCATAACTTTAATTGATGAGTATTGATTAAATTTATTCACTGTAATTCTTCAGACTAATGAATATCCTGTGGGAGTGTGCTAAAGTTATTGCCTGACAAAATTGTATGTATTTTGGAACATGCTAGACATTCCAAACACTAAATACCTGGCATTGTAGGGAACTTAAAAACTAAAAATCTATTGCTAGTGAAAATAGCTTATTTTATGCTGCTATTTTCAACTTCTTAGTAATTTCTTACAGAAACAAAAGGAAATAGAACTGTTTTAAAAGTATTCTCTTTTTATCATACTGTTTAAACTGAATAGCAATAAAGGTGGAAACTATATGTTCTATTATACCTACTATTTTTAGAATAAAAACCCAACAATTTCAGGATAATGACAAGAATACTGAAGACTTATTACAATGTCTAATAATGTGTAATTATCAACTAGAAAGTCATTTAATTAATAGTCCTGCTCATGCTATAGTCCAGTGAGACCTACAGAAATAAAATGCATTCAGTCATTTGGTAAAAGCATAATCTAAAGCCAATACCTAATTATCCATAATTATCACAGCCAAGAATAGAGGGAATGAAGTAGACCTTCTATGGTTAGACGCTTAATATAGATCACAGTTGTAAATGTCTACAAAAATCCTAGGACATCAGCATTATCAATATTTTTGACATAGAATAAGAAACCTAATTTCTAAACTCAAGGTCAAGCTATGTACAAGAGATATAGGTCATTTTTAAACATAAAGCAAAGAAAACAAGCCTATAAACCACAATCCCAGAGAACTTAGGCAACAATGAGGACACTGAGAGAGACTTGCATAGATCTAATCTACATGGGAAGTAGAAAAAGGCAAGATCTCCTGAGTAAATCAGGAGCATGGGATTCTTGGAGAGGGTTAAAGAAGGGAGGGGAGAGGCAGGGAGGGGAGCAGAGAAAAATGTAGAGCTCAATAAAAAAAAATCCTAGGACGTCAGCATTATCATTACTTTTGACATAGAAGAAAACCATCAGAAGAAAGCTTATTTCCAAGCTCAAGATCAAGATATGTACAAGAGATATGATTTAAACTCGGTTCCATTTGGGTCAAAGCTACCATGCTAACTCTTTCTGTCTTCTAATCAAAATATAACTCAAAACCATGATCAATATATACAGTGTGAGTCACCGTTCACCATGGTCTTATTTCACCTCCCATTTACTTGGCCATAAACTAAAATTATCAATGAAATAGCAGCTGCAAGAAAAAAATGAGCAACAAAAATGCTGGTTAGATAAATAGTAAATAAAATAATCAATAAATAGAATTCTTAGTTTATGAAACAATGTCTATTTGCTTTACATATGAAATTTGCTCTCACGTGTAAGCATTGATTTGAGAAAGGCCTCACATGGCTAAAAAATAAGAAAATGAAAGAATATCTGAATTCTGGTGCTAGGATAGACCTGCCTTGGTTTCTAGTCACATTAATTAATTAATACACTGAGGGCTCATTAAATGGAGAAAAATTAAAACCTCTTGATGTCTCCCTGTGGGTCCCTGTTCTATTATCTGAAATCCCTTTGAGTACATTATGGGCTTTAGCTAACCCTGGATTCTTTGAAGATGAAAGTAACCAAACCAAATCCATAGAATCACAGTATTGGTCTCAAAATATAAATTCAGAGACTGGGAGATGGTTCCTAGAAGAAGGTGTTTGCTTCACAAACATAAGGACAGAAGTTTGGATTGACAGAAATCATCTAAATCACCCATGCAGTAGGATGCGTTTATAATCCCAGCATCCCTATGACAAAGTAAGAGGCTAGCTAGCTTGACATTCACAATGGCAAATAACAAGACTCAGAAAAGGTGTAAAGAGAGAAATGACATCTGAACTTGCCTTCTAAGCTCTATACACAAACTTAGGCTCGGATACATCACACAGACACAATAAACACACAATATTTATAGTACTTTACAAAAGTGAAGTTCTATGTAGGTAAAATTTAGCAGCATTTTACTTGTATTAATAAGTGCTTATTCTCATGATGCTTCCCATATACAGAAATCTCACACAGTGTAGGCATATGATCCTACCTATTACAACTTAATTTCTAAAATATTTACACGCTCTCATAATTCAGGTAGAAAAAATAATATGAACTTCTACTACTATCCAACTAAGACAATATCTAAAATTTGACGTCCGGCATGTTATAGACAATAAATGCTAGCTCTGTCCCTCGTACATTTAACCTATTCTCAATCCTACAGGCTTTGATTCTAAACTTATTCTATGTCACAAAAGGGAAGAGGAAATTCTATAACCAGGAACTATGATAGCAACAGTCTCATTTTCCTTTCTCCTGACTCTTGTATATAAAGTCTCCTGATTGTCTGACATTGATCAAAACATTACAAGAGAGTCATTAATTTTTTTGCAACAAAGCAGGGTGTAGAAGAGCAGGTGTTGTGCTGAACCTGACTTATGGTGCTAACTCCAAGGATTGCTGGACTCTGCCAGGAACTAGAAAGAGGTAACAGGACACAGTCTTCAGTGTGACTCTGATACCAACTTGAGTTTACAGTTTTGAAACAAAATTAAGAGAGAATGAATTACGTCGCTGAAATCAGCTACCTGGCTCCTTTTCCTTTTCACAGTAGCTTTGAGAAGCTGGTGACTTTGGTTAAATTATCCCAATCTATCAGATCTTCACTTCCCAGCTTCAAGACTGTTATGTACTTGTTGAGATATAAAAGAAATGTAGCTCCGAATAATAAGCTGTAGACTTGTCACTGAAGGTCAAGCAACAAACCAACAGTGCCAGCACAGCAGAGGCAGGGGGATCATGAATTTGATGCTAGCCTGGGCTACATACTACCTTCAAAATGAACACGGGCTACACACATAGATAATCTTCAGAGCAGAGGCAGAGGTGAATAAAACAAAGTCATCAGCCAACTCAAAAAATATTTACGGAGGCGATGTCATTTTCTTTCCACTGTTTATATATAAAATCATATTTTTGAGTAAGAAAATTGTTAATTTTAGGAAAATGTTAATTTTAGGAAGATTGAATTTCTGACTTTAGTTCATTGGAGTGGAGAGCAGATCTATAAGAGATGAGGTGAAACAGTAATGGGAGAACGTCGTCAAGGGATTAAGATTGTGGGGTTTAGATCTGCGAGGAGTGAGGGGAACGGTGAACAGTGGGTATGTTCAAAATGTGCTATATGACTCTGAAATCCCCAATTAACAAACTGCTATATTAAAATGCATGAAAACATGTTTATAACACTGGGTAGAATGTAAACAGTGCTATTTTGGTACACCATTTGCTCTGGAGGTTCTTTTGTCTCTCAAAAACCTATTAGCTCATATAAACATTGCTTCTTATGAAAATCCCTTGTAATTTCAGTGGAGCGTTAATTACATACAACCGACTACAGAGTTACACTTATAATTCATAACCTCAGTAGCACAGAACATGACCCACCGAGGGAGGCTGACATCCACTTCCTTTTCATGCAGCTCAGACAACCATCTCTGGATATGATGAGCAGTAACTTGTTTCTCCACTTCTTCTATGTTCATATCTTTTGCAGGAAGGATGATAGCCATACTAAACTCATTAGACTTGTAAGGCAATTCCAAAACCTGGCAGGTCATGAATGACTCAGAAAAATAACCTGAAACAAAGTTCATTAAATATATTTTTCAGTTATCAAATCCATGGTTTAATATGTATAGTTTCTCATATTACCGTATTTTGTTTTCAACAGAGCCTTCATCATTGGAACCTTGACTGTTGAGCCATCTTTCTTATGAAAATCTGTCATCTCTGTGTCTTCTTTCTTGAATTTCTGTTTCCAGTCCCCTTTGAAATAAATTGCATTTACCAGGACCAGACGAGTCAGGGGGCCAAAATCATTCTCTGAAAACATATTTTTAATTTTTCCTATAAAGAGAATGGAAAACAAAGCAGGGAGAACAATTAAATGGTGATTCAATGGAATTGGCTAAAATAAACTAAGCAAGAAAATGTCTTGCACAGAGCTATTTATGACAAGCTGTTGTGTGATCTAGCCTGAGCAACTCTAAGAGCCAAAGGGAATGCTGCTAACTACTTCCCTAAGAAACAGGTAGTGACGGAAACACCAGGAAATAGGATATGGGAGTGTTCTAGAAAAAAGTGGACAGAGCAAGTAAGGAGTTCTCTGATGAGATGATGTTCATAAGTTGTCACTCAGACAAGAAGAGAATTGGAATATGTCTGCCTGCATGTTTTTTCAGTTTCATTCAAACCTAAGGGCTAACTTGCTCATCAGGGCAAACAGACTCACTACTCACTTGGTACACCCAAGCTCTTTATTCTCTGGGAACCAGAGACCAGTGCTAGCCTGATTTTCATCTTCAAAACAACCAGCCTCTCCTCATCTTATTTCTCTGTTCAGCAGACCCTTCCTTGTTCATAACAATATTACTTCCTTATTTCACATCCCTATAAATTTTGATCCTTACCACAGAGTCACGATGTTAGTGGATACCTCTGTATTTGAATCTACCCATGAGGATTCAAGAAGATACTCACACAATCATAAATTTCTGAAGCATAATCAAATTAAAAAATACAATTAAGTGTCCATTATATGCTTATTATATCACATACATTGTTATGAAAGTTTCTAATAACTGAAATATTGCAGTAGTGTCCTAAGTTTAACTAGAACCTAAGCACACAACGTTCTAAACTTTGAACTCAAATCTATCCTGAACTAAACCTCTATTTAATGACTTTGTAATTTTTGCTATGTTGTTTCTAAAGGTTAGATTAGCATATCTATGATAAGATTGTTAGCATTCTTTTTAAACATGAGCATTATCAACTACAATATTTACAGTGTACTTGGGAAAGAGACATTTGGAATTGACATATCTAATATATTCCTGGACAAAAGTGGGCCTCCTGTTTACATACCTGAAAAAAAATCAATGCTGGAACAAAAGTTATTGCAAAAACTCTCTTATTAAGAATAGGGGGCTGTCTGAAAATTAGTGTATGAATCAAGATACTTTTCCAAGCAGTTCTGCATGTCTCTAGGTTGCATAGTCTCGTGTTGATACAGAGAGATGAAATGGAAGATTTGATCCATTTGATCACCATAGAATGGGAAATACTGAGCCACTCTTTACTTTATAGGATATTGAAACCTATGAATCCACCAGGAAATCGCAGTTTCAGGAAAATGCGAAACTTTACCGTCTGTTCTGCTTTCGACCCAGGTGCTTATTGTCTCTGCACAAGCCTTCGCATCCAGAAAATCCACCAGTTCTGCAGCACTCTGGAAAAACTCCTTGTTGCCATGGAGATATGCTTCCTTCACAGTGAATCCTTCTTGAAGGTAGAGGGCATTGGCAAGATTAAATGTAAATTCCTGTTTCTTCTTTGAGGTGGCTGAAAAAAATGACTTCAGAACAGAGAATTCCTCTCCTACAAAAGAATTATAACATGTACTCACATATTGAACAACATGAAAACAGTATCTTCTTAGCTCTGACTCTTCCTAGCGTTCTGATGCAACACAAGTTTTCCATGCTGAGATCTAACTAACTATGGGAAGTCAGATACAGATTTTGAATATTAAACTCCAATGGAATATGGATTTTGCAGAAAAATCAACAGCTATATTGGACAAAGAATGGCTATGGAAATTTAAATTCTCTTTCAGAAGCAAAAAATATGAATTTATGCAGGCTGAAGGAAAATCCAATTTTCTTTTTTTTAAACTTCTTTTTTTATTGTTAAAAGAAAAATTTACATTTACTCCTCTTGTTCCCAGACCTCCCGCTCCCCCACTACCCCAACGCCCTCCCCCTGCTTCCTTAAGATGGGGCAGGATACCCTGCCCTATGGGAAGCCCAAGGCCCTCCCCCCTCCATCTCGGTCTAAGAAGATGTGCATCCATATAGAATAAGTTCCCAAAAA
>JAQHUG010000337.1:1568943-1594777 GCA_028555095.1 Dicrostonyx torquatus | reverse complement strand
GATGCTGAAAAGGCATTTGACAAAATTCAACACCCCTTTATGATAAAGGTCTTGTAGAGATTGGGGATACAAGGAGCATATCTAAATATAATAAAAGCGATATACAGCAAGCCAACAGCTAACATCAAATTAAACGGATGGTAAATCCAATTTTCTAATCACATTTAAGGCATTCAATACCAGGAAATGTCCACTTAAGACCCCTTTCAATGAGAGGGAATTGTTGAGTATTAGTGGAGATATGACACCATGAACAGCTTTTCAATGCTGCATTTACTTATTGATTTATTGCACCTCTGTGAAGGGGTGTGGTCTTCACCATCCCAGCCTGTGACCACATCCGCTGCCATTCCTCTAATTAATTAATGGGGCCGGGTCAACACGTCCCAGGGGAAGTATAAAATGGCAAACTCAGGTGGGGAGAGCTCTCTCTGCGCGGATCGCCAACCTGCGTACTCCAACGGGGAGCTCCTTTTTGGGTATTGTAATCTGTGTGTACCTTGGTCTTGGTCTTGGTCTTTTAATAAATCCGTGTATCCCGTCACACCTCTGTGTGTGAAAATGTACATAGTTACTCCAGGGAATAAATTAGATTTTCAATGTTTTCTAGAGAAACCTAATAGTGAATATGCAGTAAGGAAAATAGTGACATAATTTATTTTCAAATATTTCATTATCTATGACTCAATATACAGATTTGACAGCATAGTGCATATTCTGAGTTCTAAGATAGCTTTTTAGTGTTTAAGTTTGTATAACCTAGGCTATCCCTATAACAATCACCTATTTCTATACAAATACAAAGGAATACTCATCATAGTCATAGTGGTTTGAAGATGTTATTTCTCTATTTATTTTTTTGATATTTAACATAAAACAAAAGATCACAAGCCTGTAGTCCATGAGCCCAGAGAAACCAGGTAACAAGCAGAATTCTAAGAGAAACATACATGGAACCCCCCCTGGGATGGGGAGATAGACAAGATCTCCTGAGAAAACTGGGAGGGTGGGCATGAGGGGAGAAGGGAGTGCAGAGCAGGAGAAGGAGGGGAGAAGGGGAGGTAAGAGCAGAACTTGAGGGAGCAGGATGGTCAATGTTACTTTTATTTCAGCTTCCAGAAATCATTGCTATTTGTTGAAGAACTGCACCTGTCCAGGTTTCAAGGTTTACAAGATAAGCCCTATAATCATCTCTAGAAAACTCTGACATGCCTATTTATTCAGACTCAGTAATCTATGTATTTTGGCTGTCTGCAAGAATAAAAGGCTTTAAGCACCCCAAATATAGCTACGGGGTAAAATCAGCTCAAATAAGTACCACCAGCAGATTATGTACTATGTTATGCATGGCTCTAAATCTTGTCTACTTGGATGATTCTTTTCATAATTTCTTACACCTCTCCTAATGCCGCACACATTTTTATGTACTTCTGACATAATCCTAGAACTTTTCCATACAACATGTTTAATCCAGAAACTGTTTCATATAACATGTTATTTCTTGTGCCCTTATTACATTTTCAGTAAAAACTAAAATTTCATTAGTGTAACTTGAAAGTGGATAGGATTTGATTAGGCTCCATTTAATAAAGCCTAGTTCACCATTAAAAGTTATTCATTGAGTAAAATTATTGAGGGACTGGAAGATATGGTTCAGTCAGTAAACTGCCTGCTGTACAAACAAAAGGACATGAGTTCAATCACCACATCAAAGCTGGGGAGGTCATTTCATGCCTGTAATCCCAGCAGTGGGTAAGCAGAGGCAGAACAGCACCTGAGGCTTGCCATCATTCCAATATAGCCAAGTTGATGAACTCTAGAATCAAATAACCTGTCTTAAACAATAAGGTAGATATTAATAGAGTGACTCACCTGACATAGAAGTCCTATCTCAAAAATGCACACACAGAGAGAGCAATTTACACACACACACACACACACACACACACACACACAAACCATAAAATATTACTGAAAACTTCTTTGTAAGGAGCAAAGGGAGATAAAGTGTGAGAGTACACACTGTTAAATTATAAAGCTAGCAGTCATAATCCTTGTGTGATATGGGAGCTGATACTGGGGAGCTGTCTCCACATGCTGTGCTTTGCATCTTGCCCAGCTCGCCAGAAACTATGCTTGGTCCACACCTCCTTGGTCTGCAGTTCTTGACTAGGCACAATCTGCACATTTATCCAGGAAGCCAGACTAGATGCACTGCATTGTATCTGAAATTTCAGATGCCCTATCCACTGAAACAGAGACAAATACATAAAAGATTTTAATTATAAAGATACGTTTCATATTACTAGACATGGGGATCTCCATGAGTCCTGAGAACCCTAGATTTCTTTTTTTTTTTTTGCAGAGTAAAGTTAAACGTTTATTAGGGTTATGGATTGGAAATGGGGAAGGGGAGAAGAAGAGAGACAGAGAGAGAGGAGAAAGAGAGGAGACAGAGGAGAGACAGACAGAAGTAGGGGGGAATTTTTTTTTTTTGAGACAGGGTTTCTCTGTGGCTTTGGAGCTTGTCCTGGAACTAGCTCTTGTAGACCAGGTTGGTCTCGAACTCACAGAGATCTGCTTGCCTCTGGCTCCCTAGTGCTGGGATTAAAGGCATGCGCCACCACTGCCCGGCTAACCCTAGATTTCTTTACAGTAGGAGATGGAGGAAGTTAAATTCTTCTGTTTGGTTATGAAGAGATTCTGGACGCTGGTATCCAGTACACTACGAAGCTTTACAAGGCATATTTTAGCAGAGATTACTTCCTCAGCAAACGTACAAAAGCTTATTAAAAGAAAATAACTAATGACAAAGATAAAGTCACAGGATTCTAAAATAATTTTCAGCATTTAATATTTATGGACACCTTTCAAGGAATGGTAGGGAAAACAGTGATGGAGACAAAAAATAGCTGTACCTCATTTGTCAGAGCAAACGGAATCATGTCATATACTTAAGGTCTAAGAACCTGTGACAAAGAGCTGGCTTTTAATGAATTACTGGGCTCCTAAATCAATGGAAAATAACAAGTAGCATAAGTTTGGGGGAGGGGACTATAAAAATATTGGGCTTACAAACTTGATTATATTTACAGGTTAATGACCTCATTTAGCACAAATTGAAAAGAATACATATGCATGGCTCCTAATCAACAATGAGAAAATAGGTTCTTTAATTTCCTAAAATAGAACCACAGAGAACTGATAATCGGTTTGATTATACCAGCCCTCTGGAATAGCTTTTAAAATTCTAACACTGGTTCTTTTCTTCTGGTGTCAAGATCCCAAAGGCTCATTATGTGTGTAGGTAATCCAGACAAGCAAAAAGAAAAGAAAAGAAAAAAGTAAACCGAGGCCTGGGGAAGTGGTTCAGTCAGTAGCGTCCCTTCTACTAAATCGTAAGGCCCCGAGTTTGACCATCAATTCAAACATTAAAAAAAAAAAGAATGAAAATGCTGGGTGTGATCTCAGCACTGTGGAGGCAAAGACAGATGCATTCATGGGACTCACTGTCCAGACATCTTAGTGACCAATTTCATCTGCCAGAGACCATGTCAAACAAGGGTGTATATGGTGGGTGGGGCTGCTGAAGAGATTGTTAGTAGGATAAGAGCACATACTACTCTTCCAGAGAACTGGAGTGAGGTTCTCAGCACCCATAATAGATGGTTCACCACCTCTGTTACTCCAGGAATATGGGGTCCAAATAATCTGTTCTTCAAAGCACCTGAACTCAAGTGCACCCACCTACATGCAAATACACACACACACACACACACACACACACACACACACACACACACACGGGCAGGGGGAGACAAAGGGTGAGGGAGAGAGTGAGAGAGAAAGACAAAGATAAACAGAGATTGCAAGTTTAAATAATACAAATATATGTTTTTTAAGCTGTGCAGTCCTTGAATAACAGCACTGTCTCCCTGTCTCCAACTCCTCATGTATAGTTACACAAACTCACACACACATAGACTGAAATTGTAGACTACTTCATTCAAATGATCCAAACAAATCCCCCAATCCAAACCCTGTTTCTGTGGTAGAGGAACCTGAGATTTGTAGATTTAAGGAAAGTTAAGAGGTAACATGATTTGAGCAAAACCACAAGAATTTTTGTTGTGGAACTAGAGTCAAAATTCTTGCTAAGCATTCTTTCCCTTGTTTGAAGTTCTGGGAATTAAACCTGGTATCGTCAGCATGCTGGGAAAGCAGTCTAATATTGATCTGCTCACCCAGGCTTTCTTTTTATGGCTCACTGATAAAATAGAAGAATCTCCAATGCAGCTCTTGGATAACCAGTATCATTTTTTTTTCAGAGGCATTATCAGGTGTTCAGGACAGTGAAGAACATATATTCTGGGCATACATTTTGATGCTTGGGTAACTAACGTGTAAGTACTGAGCACCTGGGATCCTCAGTCCTACAAGGATGCTACAATTAAATGCATCTGTGCAGCCCTATAGAATAAGCCAGGCATTAACATGCAACGATAGAGCAAAGATCACAAACTGGTAGCAGGAAAGAAAAATGAAGACAGCATATTTTATAAATCAGTGATGTGGGAGAAGTTTCAGTGATTATGAACATTTGCTGTTCTTTCAAAGAACTCCTGTTCTATTCCCAGAAAGCACATTGGGTGGTTCACAACAATCTATATCTTCATCTCCAGGGGATATGATATTCTCTTCTTGTATCTGCAGGCCTCTACATTCATGCATATAATTTTCAACAATAAATCTTTTTTTAACTTTATTTTTATGTGCATTGGTGTGAAGGTGTCAGATCCCCTGCAACTGGATCTTCAGACAGTTGTTAGCTGCCATGTGGGTGCTGGGAATTGAACCCGTGTCCTCTGGAAGAGCAGTCAGTGCTCTTAACCACTGAGCCATCTCTCCAGCCCCCTAATAAATCTTTTTAAAGAATCAAATTTTGAGGCACTAACGGCAGAGCCAGCACTGAAGTAAATCAATGATATTCAGCGAAGAAATTAAATCTGAGATGTTGAAATCTGCCATAATCAAGCTACATTATATTTCAACACAGTATTGTTTTTAAAAGTAAAACGGGACATACAGAGATGGCTCAAAAAAGGTTGGCTTCATAAACATAAGAACCTGAGTCTGACCTTTGACATCTATTTAAAAGCTGGTGTTGGCAGTGTGTAGTGTATTTGTAATCCCAGCACTGACAAAAATGGGAGGATCTCTGTGGTTTGGAGGTCAATCACTCTAGCAAAAGGGTCTAGCTCCAAGGTGAGCCATATGTCCCATCAGAGAAAGAAAGATAATGTCAACCTAGTGAAATAATTTAGCTCCAAGGTGAGCCATAGGTCCCATTTGGAAAAGGAAGATGACGTCAACCTCTGTCCACCACATGCACATGAACGCACACACATTTGCACAGACACAATAATCAAAATGGAAAAAGATTTGCTATATCTTTTCCTTTATTCCAGTTCCTGCATGACTCTGCCTGCCCTGCCTGCTGCTGGCTGTCTCAGTCCTTGCTCCACTCTTAACTCACCCTACTCCTCTCCTGTGAGACTGTGTGGAGACATTTCTCCATCTCCTTGTCGTTCCCTCCCTCGCCTTTCTCACTTCTTAACTGCGTATCTTCTTTTTATTTCTTCTTTTCTTGCTTTTATTTTCCAGACTTTATTTTTATTGTTTTGCCTTTTAACCTTCTTTTTCTTTATGATCCTCCACAGGTGTCTCTTTGTCACTTAGAAAGTGAATGGCAGAAATATTTTGGCAGATTATTCTCACCGTTTTGCCATCTATATATACCTTACAAGGAAAACATAAAATTCCCCTTGTGAGCCTCATGACATTGTATTGGGGAAAAGCACTAGTCAAAATCCATTTTGCTTTGTTTTCTCATCTGCATAGCAGAAGTATACGTATATTGTGAACTGATTCTAGATGTTACATAGGAGTTTACAACAGATACACACAGCAAACTACACCCATGCTTGATGTACCTCATTATTATTACTGTGACTTTTATGCTCACACCCTACCACCGTTAAGACAAGTATGTTTCCCTCTAAGATGTACTCATCTGGAAATTTAATTTCAGAGGCCTGTTTGGATAGCTTATCATAAAATCATCGTTGCATGCATTCATAAATAATATATTACATTTCAAAGGGTACCATGAAATGTAATGTTTCTGAGAGTGGTGTGTTGAAGTCAAGATCTTACGGTAGCGTCATTATTTCACAAAGGAAAATCAATTATTATCAGTATCCCTTCTGTACAAAATTGCTTTTATTGAAAATGGAGCAATGTGTGCCTTGCAAATATTTTCAGAAAAACAAATTTATATGTGCTAAGAAAAATATACTGAAATTAATTATGGTTGTAGTAACTTAACTGGCCAATCAAAAATCTAGATACCTCTTCCGATGCCCAGGAAATGTTATGTGTTAGTGATATAAAAACTTAATTCTCAGACCACTATGAACTGAAAGCATGAACCAGATGGCCTGGGAGATGTTTCAAGGTCAGTATCAGATGCCCGCATGTGACTTTGGGACACTCAAAATCAACCCCCTGACGTAAGAAACTTATTTAAGAGCTTCCTTCCCCCATTTTATAAAACTACCAAGAAAGCTTATGAATTAAATGGTGATGTTTTTCATGGTCTCTTGGTAAAGTAGAGCATTACTTTTGTGAGATAAGTGTGAGAGACAGCCACCGAAAAATGCCCTTTTCACAAGAATGAATAAAATGCGATATTATTTTAAATCTGTTCTTTGATATTAAAAATCAGTAAAAAGATGTATAAAACAGTTCATAGAAAAATACACAGACATACAGAGAATTCTATTTCTCTATAAGCATTAATTTCTTAATAAAGTGTGCTACATATTTTAAAAGGAAACAATCATAAATGAGTAAAGTATATACATCTGTTGGTCAAAATTTGGAAACGTCCTTGCTTATTTTCCCCTGTTGAAGCTCCATGAGCTGAGCTTCCCCTGGTATCCTAAAACTAAAGCTGACCATACCTACAAATGGTTACGTCTAAGATGCTCACCTGTTGAGGATTCCTGCATCCTTAAGGTTTGCAGGATCTGCTGCTGTGCTTTGCCTTTTGCTCCTAGTTGGACCATTCCAAGAAGCACAGTTGTCCCAAGAGGAGAAAATATGATGTTGTTCTTGTGAGAGAGACAGATAGCTTTATAAAGATCCAGTGCAAATTCGGCACTTTCTTGAGCCGCAGTTCTTGAAGCTTGACTTCCAAAAAGCAACAGCAGAAAACTCCACAATATCATCTTGTCCATCTTGACTTCTGTGTGTGAATTTAAAAGGTATTGGTTTCCAAAACAGAGTTCATCCCGGTAGGTTTAATAGAAGCGTTCCCATATATCAGACTGTCGGGAACAAATGTACACGCATGCAGAATATTCTGTATGCACTACTACCGCAGAGAAACTTTACACCCTGGAGACTTATTGCATAAGCATCATGTGAAAGGAGAAGCTCTCACGCTACTGGTCGTAATAAGTTCCTTCAAAGTCTAGCATAATATATACTTTGAGTTTCTTAAAAACCAGTGGTAAAGCACTACCCAGAATACTATCAATTCTAACTAGTTTTATAATTCTTTCATTTTCCAATGACTCTAATGGCACACGTAGGACCTGACTCAAGGGAAACTAGTATTCAGCTTTCTTCGCAAGGTCTATAGACCAAGAGCAGCAAAACCAGAAAGCCAGTGCTTTCTAAGTCAACACAGCAGTCCCCAACAGCTTTCTCACATTTTATGAACCTTGATTCTATGAGCAAAATCCCAATTTTCACTTCAGTTTTCCAAAATGAAAGAAAAGGAAACGAAGACAGATTGAAAACAAACAAACTGACAGTCAAATATGAATAGTAAAATCAAAACAAAGAATGAAACCTTCAAGCATTCTTTCTAAACAGTTAATAATTCTAGGGATAGCAGCAATAGGAAACCATGTCAGTTCACAAGACTGCCCCAATCATAAAGTATCTACTAAGGCAATTACTACAAAGTCAACTGTCTTATTATACCTTCACTTGAAACAGTTTGAAAGCTTTGTAGAAAAAATTTCAGTAATGCTAATTTTATTATACAAATTATACATATTAATAACCATTAATGGGATACTAGGAAATGACCTTTCAGAGGGAGCAAAGACTACAAAGTCTTTAGAATAGTGCTGTTAGCCTTGAAGATCTAAAGTACTACATTCCTAGTTATAGGTTTAAGTGTTATTAAGAAGCATCAGTAGGAATACTGATAAAGAATAATCAAATAACCTCAAAAAGTAAACTCTAAGATATTATTTTGGTTCTTCAAATTTTTAAAATATAAATAGAACAACTCTCTATTTGTATAAATAGTTTTACAGAGGGGGAAAAATCTCAAATGTAATACAAAGCAATTAATAGAAAATAATATTGATAAAGCATGACTACAGATGCAAATTGTTATGCAGAGGGCTTATTAAGCACTCAATTGATATAATACTAGGTTGTTAGAATATAACAGTAAAAACCCATTCATGAGAAAAGTTTTACACATAAATGAATGTCTATATATTATGCTCTGATATCTCTCTCTCTCTCTTAGTATATGTGTATATGTGTCTGTGTTTCTATCTGTGTGTATGCATGTGTGTGTATATATATATATATATATATATATATATATATTTGGCTTTGAACTTTTTATGGATGTATATATGTTCCTTTTGTGAGTATATTATTTCTCTGATTATTTCTGAAAAACATACATATTTACTGCTATGTAAGTCATCAAAACGTATCAGTGCCTTTTAAACAAGCTGAAATTCATTAGCTATATCTTCAAGCATTTGGCCAACGATGGAATAATAAATAGTATTAAGAATAATGTAACTCTTTCTAGTAATAATCTGGGTATTAAGATAACACTTGAACCACTACTTTTCATAATGAAATTTTACTTCTTGTGCAGCCATTTCTACCAATGATTTTATAAGAATTTAATAAGTTATAACATCAAACAAATAACTCACTTCAAAGTTCACTTACCTCATTTAGTTTTGGGTAATATCTTACCAGAAATCCCGAAAAACTAAGAAATAAACAACATGGTGAATCGTTCTGTAAGAATTTGACCTTTCTACAATGAGCGATTTTAAGTTGAATGAAAGTAATGTTTTACTTTTAAAAAATAATTTATTATTCCTGCAATAGAGTGAATCCAAGCATCATTCTTATACTTCAACAAGCAGAATCCATGTTACTGAATATTGGCTTCTTTCAAAATCTGCTTAATTTTAAGGTACTTACCCTGAATTAACTTCTGGGTGCTTACCGGAGTGTTGTGACAAAAATATACTTACTGGAAACACTCATATATGAATCACCTTATCGGTGAAGGCCAACTGTATTTACCTGAAACCCTGCATGATTAATTCTTCCATAACCAGCCCAGGTGTACACTATGCTGCTACAGGATCAAGTTAATGATCAATGAGGACGTGTGAATGGATTAAGAAAAGGGGCAACGAGACTTAAAATTGCTAAGTGATCTTCTTATTTCATTGGTTATTTCACTTCTCTTAGAAGTGGAAACAATTGAAGACATGTGGTAGATATTGTAAATACGCTGGACTCTCAAAGGACTCCGAGTAAGGTTAATTTAGCCCGTCATGAATACTTCGAAGAACGAAGCCAAACCAAATCCACACCACAGCTGTCACAATTCATCACCTTAAACAGTGGTCAGATGCATTTCCTGTGTCTAATAGTTCCATTCCAATTCACTGGAGAAATATAGATGTTAAAAACACATTTTTGTGTTTTACAAGAAAACCTGATGAAGATTATTGGTTTAACAAATTATATTTTAGAAAAATGCACTCTTAAGCACAGGTGATTTGACAGAGAACACTGAGGCTCCTGATATGTGATTTTAACATTCTATTTGACTTTCTCTACAAACTACCCATCAATAAAAACATATGCATAATTCAATGGGTTTTATCTCATTTTTCATAGTTCAATTCAATCATGTCAGTGGCAGGAAGGCATTAAATGCATATATCATTCATTATAGCCTCTAAGAAATGGGAAATTTAGTGTGGTTTCACTGCAGTAACGTGGCACTCTTGATCACAAAATTTAATAGTATTTCTGCTCAGTCCATGAGAAAGAAATAAAATGTTCATATTCATCTTAAGGTGAATACCTTAAAGTGATCACATCTTCTAAAATTTTTATCCCAGATCTTGGACCTTCTTAACACCTTTTAGTGTTTTAATAGGATCATGACTCAGTGGCAGACCCGAGAAGAATTATGACTATGAGATGTCATCATCTCCTAATTCGCTAGGTTTCAGTTTCTCAGCACTAAAGACTGAATCCCCATTAGTACTAAAGTTAACAAATAGCACTCCCACTGACCTATATCGTAGTCTGTATTTTTTTTATTATAGAAGCATTCCCATACTTTCCTTTTTATAATCTTTAACATGTTTCTTCCAACATTATATTTTCCTTTTTTCACACTTTTATTATAAAATTACTTTTCACTTTACAGACCACAGAAAGTTCTTTTCCTAGATTTAGAGATGCTATATATAATTTTCCAAACTAGAACTGTTCAATACATGAACAGTACCTTCTACATTGCTCTACACGTAAGCAGAGACCAGAACTTCTAAGACTATTGGCCGGAGTTCTTCCACCCGTATAGTGGTACCAACAACCATAAATCACTCGCAACCTTAGGTACCAACTTACTGTGTCTGCACATTCCTTGGATCGCTATGTGATTTATCCAAGATACAGCCACTACTTTTCTGACGTGAGAAGGAGTAGACAACTACTCTGTCTTATTTTGACCATTCAATGTGATTTCTCTGTAGTGACCTTAAATCAGAGCAGTTCAAACAAAAATATGCATTGTCCTGTCTCTTCTGAAGTAAAAAGCAAAACCCATAAATTTTTGTTTCCATATTTAAGGTGTTTTAGTAATCAGTAGAATATTATTGTCCATAAAATATTACTGCACTACATTTAAATAAATCCACAAATATCTCTTCTTTTCAGAATTCTATTTTGCCCCTAGAGAATAAAAGAAATCTGTTCATAATGAGACTTTAAATGCTTTTGTATAAAATTTAGCATCATCAATAGCAAGAAGTTAGTGCTATAATCTCATCACTTTCTAACTATTTTATAGTTATTTACATCTAAAATATACTTAATTGTAAACTTTAAAACCACAAAGTGCATTTGGCTGTAGTATATACTCATCAAAAATAAAAGTAAAAATTTTTCCACTTGAGCTCAAACTAATCTCAGGCAGCTTTTATTCTGTCAGTGTACATCATGTATTTTAAGTGATCAAAGGAATAGAGTCTGAAAGGAAAAGGATTGCATTATATCTGGTATAGATGTACATATTACAAACAACTATTGAAAATCATAACACATCTTATTGTAATATGACAAGTTTCTTTCACTTTAGAAAAACGATTCTTAAATAATTGCATCAAAATGTTAATTCCAGGAACAGGTTATAATGCTCCAGGCTATTAGCATTTGACAGGCGAGACCATGCGACTTGTTTAGCACAATTAGATGCTGTAAAGGAGGAAAGAATAGTAAAACGTAATAGCTGGATGTCATTCATTTTTCTTTTTTGTATATATTTTGTCAAATTATTAGAAGTGGTAACATTAAAAGAGACTTTCAGAGCTTTAAAGCATCTATTGAATTTATCAAATGTACTTTGCGACAGCTCCTTTTAATTATCTTTACAGAATAGGACAGGACGTTCATGAGGGATGGAATTTGTTTTATATAAAGCACTGAGCTTTGCAGACATAATAGTGTTCTATGTGGAGCAGATTTTGTTACACTAATCTCTTCAAAAATCATATCAGGAGTTAGAAATAAGAAGTGCCCATGAGGAGAACTTCTAAATTACACCTGAAAAGGTGATAGCTCATTCAATCTTAGACTAATTAACTATTGTACTATTTGTGAATCCACCTGAAAAAGCTGAAAGCAAGATGAATTTTTCCTGTACACATGTGAGCAAGTCATCTTACTTCTGCTTTCTATAACTGGACTTCAAATGAATAGAAGGATGCATGTCCTCGTGGGTAATAGACAAATGTACATGGAGAAAAGAGTTATCACAAAAGATTTGGTGTCCTAATTACATCTCCTTCACATCTTAATAATCCTTTAAATTTCTTGTAAAGTGTCTCTGATTTAAGTTCCCTGTACTATCATCAACCTTTGACTCATCAATCATTGTTATGGTTTGAAATGATGGATTGTTCAATCAAGAATTCCATTCAATGTAAAAATTCTCTGCAATATCCCCATGACATAGTTAGTTTCTGTTATAACACCTAAAGTCATTTTTATTTCAAAGCAATATTTTTAAGTTTTAAATTTTTGCATCAAAATACTTTCAAATTTATGAATTTGCCTGTATGATACAAAGACCTACAATCTCTACATTTTCCTGTTCAGTTTCTCCAATTGTTACCATTTGTCACATTTTTATACTACATTTTATATATCCTTGATTAATCTAAAAAAGATAGACAAAGAAACTTATAGATGACAAATCAATGATAGTCATAGGTACATGCTTGCATACACAGATATGTTTATGTGTTTTGAATACACATATAGTATTTTTGAAGCATTTGAGGTCAAGCTGAAACTTTCTATTACATAGATTCCACATATATTATATATTTTCTATAAAGAACATTTTTCAGATAAACACCTCAACACACTCATATGCCTGCACTTACATCAGACAGACAGACAGACACACAAACACACACACACCCTACTGTATATCTTTTCCATATTACCATCCAATGAGAAGGTAAAGTTATAATACCTGACTCACTAGTAATGTAAACACAGACAAAAATTAATCCTGTTCTCAGAAAACCTTTCTACTCCTCCCATCCCCACCAAAATGCTTGCTCAAATAATGATGAAAAATCTATTGTTAAAATTCGTGTCATTAAATATATCCCACAAAAGTGAACAGAATGATGGTCCAAATGCTTCAATCTTAGAAATAAACAGATGAGAAATGGAGGGAGCGGAGAAAAATGTATAGCTCAATAAAAACAATAAAAAAGAAGTAAGCAGACCGGTGTTATAATCCCAATAATGACATTTAATCGTTAGACAATCTCATAATGGAGCAATATGTCATCATTCAATAACAAAACAGACAAATTTTAAAGGATTGCATATGAGATTTAAATACATTGACTGTGTTGGTTGTTGATCAAAATTATCTACCATATATTAATTATTAGCAAGTGTTATTTCCAGAGTTTTACAGTCTAAATATTTAAGGCCTCTTTAAAATAGAAACATATGCACATATACTGAACCTATAGGAATGAATTAATTAATTTTTCAATATTTCTGAGGAATACAATAAAGGACATTACAACAATACTGTTTTCCTGGAGTTTGATATGGATAAAGTCCATCCATTTTGCTTTTTTTTTTTTTTTGGCTATGGTATGCCACTCAGTTTTCAAATACAAAAATCAGATTACTTCCACAAATTATCCTCTAAAGGCGTAAGAGCAGGAATATAATTCTAAAGTGATTGCTTGGAAATACTTATTATACTCGTTTGACTACCACATATTGAATCTTTGTGTTGAAATATTAACCACACTGCGTACATCCACATGTTCAGTGGTCATATGTTAATCAAAAATATTCGAAAATACTTAGTGACTTTAAATGTCGACATCCTCAATTTGATCATTAATGTGTACCAAATTTTAACACTGCACACCATAAGTTTGTACAGCTAAAACTTTTAAAATATGCATATATTTTTAAAAGAATATTTTAAAAGTAAATTTAAAATAACAAAACATGCTGCAATTGTGACTATCTAATTGTCATTACTAAAATTGAGGAAAACAAATTACAAAGAGGAAGAACCTTAAAATAAATAAATGAGTTTAAATGAGTTTTTTAATTTGTTAGACTTTTATATATGTCAATGAAGCATTAATAATAAGACACATTATAAATGTCTGTCTACAGTGGCAATTACAGGGACACCTAGGTGAAAGACTTTATTCTGAAATAAATAAAACCAAATGGCGTCCCTCCATGTTAGGACAGTCTTTCATATATTCCTTCTTAGATTAAAGAGAGGAGGGGACAATTCTGAATGAAAACAGAGCAAACACAGTCTGAAGAAATGGTTTCTTGAGAAGGGGGAATTTGGGACATTTCTTGGCATTTTCTGGGAGTGGTTTATGCCACAGTAATGTGTTTGTTTTGCTGTTTGATCATAATTGCTTCTTGTTTCTTTTTATCTTCAGTTCAGCACTTGTTTCTTGACACAATTGCTTCTCTTGTCTTTCATGATCAAGAATTTCTTTAGGGAACAGGTTTTTCTCATCAAATACAGCTTTCAAAGCTACAAAATGAGGAAAATGACATAAAAATTACAGTTAGTATGAGTCCCAGTTAAAAAGCAAGGAGAAATCTCTCAAGTTTTCTTTGTCTGAAAAACTATGTTTCTAGACCCAAGATTGTACTAGAGAGAGTTTTTTCTAAGATCTGCTGTCTGTTTTTGTTTTAGCTTAAAGCTCTCTCTCTCTCTCTTTCTCCTCCCCCCACACAAACACAAAGAGACATACACATACACACATGCACAGAGAGAGAGAGAGAGAGAGAGAGAGAGAGAGCTTGTCCTATTACTTTATGTATGAAGACAAAGATGGGTGATTTAAGGGTGGGGACTGAAGAAGAAGCTGCTGTTTTCTGTTTCTGTTTTTTAATCTACTTTACAGCTATCAAGGGCTTGCAAAAAGCCCAGGACAAATTATTCTGTATTGCAATAAGAGAATTAAAATAATCAAAACACAGTTTGACTGTCTGAATGACTAAACACATACATCTGCAATTGCATCCTTGCAAAGCACTCTGATGTGCAGGGATCTGTAGCTTCAAAAAAAGAGGGGGGGGGAGAGGCAAGTATTTCTACGGCTGGTGGATACAGCACAGCAAGAAATGGGAGGAAATTGTGCCATGTGGTCAAGGAAATAATTCTGGCTTCCAATGTAATTCTGGCATTCAACAAATGCATAATGTAAGGATATTATATAAATGTATTGGGCTAAGGCTATTGGACCCTAATATGGCTAATTCATAGGCTTCTCTTTGAATTGAATGAAAGCAGATGTAACACTTATACTGGTTACACTATAAATATTATAAACATTAGAAGAGGATGTGAACAGAAAGCAGGTAACAGAAATATTGCATATAAATAAATACTGTATAAGAATACATAAAGGTTGGGGTAAAGCTTTAGCTACTATTTGAAAAAGATTCTGAAGCCCTAGCAGGATTTTAGTTACTTATCGTGAAGTTGAAGATGAAGAAAGATTGTCAAAGGTAAACAGGGATGTTACCAGGAAAAGGTAAAGTGTATGCAAGTACAGAGAGATAGGAGCTACTGTCCAGATAACGGGGTGACTCATTACTATAAGATAGAAAAGTAAAGGAAAGAAGTGACATGGGATGAAACTGAAGCTTGACTAATGAGAATGTTAAATGCCAAGGAATACTGAAAGAAGAAAAAAAGAATACTAAACAACTTAATTAGTGATAGCGTGGGCTGATATGACTCAGAGGATAAAGCTCTTGCTTCACAAACATGAGGACCAAAGTTTGGATCCACAGAATGCACACAGAGTCAAATGCTGGCTAGACTGCATATAAGATGTGTGTCTATAATCCCACTGTCCCTGCACTGAAAAGGGGAGGCAGAAGGAGAACACTCAGAAGCCTGTGTGTGTGGTTATAAGATAAAAGGCGAGAACCAACATTGGAGGTGTCTTCTGACCATCAACATGCTCACTTGCATACCCACACCCACCCTCCCACCTACCCACAAACCCTACTCCATCATATACTCAACAAAGATAAAAATAAGATAAAATATGATAAATAAAATGAAAGCACAAAATGAAACAAAAATAAGTAAACAATAATAAATAAAACACTCCTTGCTAGTAGTACAAGCATGTCTATGAAATTCAACATCTTTCCCTTTCCATCCTTTAAGTTGGATAGCAAGGAGAGAAATGAGGGGAAATTATTCAGCAAAGACCATTTCAGAAAACCTCAAAAGGAAGATGCAATCTGAAGCCTTCAAAATATGAAGAACACAGCTCAATACCTGAGACGGCAGAAGTGACACAAGAAGAAAATTACACAATGGAAAGTCTAAGGCCAGCCCCATTTGTAGCAATAGTGGCAGCTTATTGAGAAGCAAAACGAAATACCAAACAAACAAACAAACAAAAACACTCGCAGGATTTGAGAGCACCCTAGAAATATATGACAACCAGACAGTTGATCATCAGGAAAGGTAGAGAAACTTAGTGTTCAACATTTTTATGAGACAATGGAAACAAGACTGGTTGCAAAATTGTGGGGGCTCACAGACTCTAGACTAACAGTTGGGGAGCCCGCAATATATCCTCTGCATGAGGGCGGCTGTTGTGTAGCTGGCATCCCGGTCTGTTTGTGGGACCCCTGGCAATGGGACCAGGTTCTATCCCTGGTGCATTAGCTGGCATTTTGTAGCCCATTCCATATGGTGGAATGCCTTGTTCAGCCTCCATACAAAGGGGAGGGGCTTAGTCCTGCCTCAACTGAAGGTGCCAGGCTTGGTTGACTTCCTGAGAAGTGGATGGAGTGCGGGGGGGGGGGGTGATAGGGGGAGGTGGAAGGGAGCAGGAGGAGGGGATGGAAGGGAGAACTGTGGAACTGTGGTTGGTATGTAAAATGATTAAAAAATATTTAAAAAGAACAAAAAGGGAGGAAATACTTGTAAGAAAACAAGCAAATTACTGAAATCGCTTAGAATTCTAAAAGAATGTTTAGCTTCAATTGGATGATCTTCTGTCTGTCTGTATGTATGCTTGTTGACTAGAGTCAAGACGCCTAAGTCCCTAAGAATTTGTTTTCCAGGTGCAAACAATAGTAACTTTTTCCTAGATCCCTTAGGCAAATCTGACTTAATCAACTTGGAAGACATAAAAGCAATCTTGAAGCTTTCCTAGAAGAACAAAAACACTCCTCTGCCCAGAGTGCCCATCTTCTCTTATGACTGAGATCTACGTGTCTTGTCATTGCTTTGGGCACCCCACCCTGCTTTAAACCTCCTCCTGCTCAATATAGACCCATGCTGGTGCTATTTCCCCGATTCAGTTCTGACTAGTATATTTGCCACGAGTCTATCGTTGACTACAGAGTGGTTGCAAGAGATCATGAAGACAAACAAGTGAATTTGTCATGGTTCCTGTGACTTGCGACTGATGTCTGTTGAATAACCCTGAGAACAAAGATTGTGTCCATCAAACACGCGGCTTATTTGAAAGCAGCTTTCCAGCATGGCTCCCACTTAGGAACCTGAAGCACTGTCTTCAAGGCTACACAGCTTATAATCTTGAAGTGCAATTTGCTCAGAAGGGCTAGCAACAACCATTGTTAGTTGGTTCTTTGATCACAAAGATCTTTGACGTTTGTGAGGGCTTCCCTTCAGACTTTCAAAATGCAAAACCCCCTACCTGGGCACCATAATCTCACATGAAGTCACCCCAACACGTTTATCTAAATCTGTTCTTCTCCTTAGCTTCTCAAACACCTCCAGATGCAACAACCTTTATTCTGACTTTGACAGACATCAATTTTGCTTCCATCTCAGTGACTTTACAGTTCCGTGCATAGTGCTTGGACTACTCTGCCTCAGTGTCTCTGTGGATTCCATCTCTCAGAATTTTCCTGACATTCAGGAGAACTGTGGGGCTGCCAATTCAGTCAGGTCTCTTCTGGCTGCTTTGGGTGCTCTATGGGATCTGTATAAGAATATAACTGGGATCTGCATAGGAATATAACCCTCTTCTGGATAATTTGGGTACTACATTACATTGCTTATTTTTCCTACACGACACTTGATTATCACACAGGCTTAGATTCTCTCTGATTTATTTACTCATCATGTTAGCAGTTCCATAGCTGTGACAAACACTGAGAAAACAACCTTAAAGAAGGGATCATTAATTTTAGTTCATCTGCTCTTTTGATCTTGGGCCTGTGGAGAGAGAGGGCATGGTGGTTGGAGCATGTGGTCATAGTGTCTCAGTAGAAGATCACAGAGGTAGGGAACAGGAACAAGATACAACTCTGAAAGACATGTTCCCAGGGATCAAGTTCCTCAGTCTCTCTGAAGTTTGCACCACCTCCCCAAAATAGCTCCACCACCCAAGGATCAAACATCTAATACATCAGAAGAACACTTCAAGCCTTAAAACTTGTTTACTGACTGTCTCCTCTAAATGATAAATTGAATGGACCAAAACCCTTGCCTGCCCTTGTACACCTTATATCCTCGCACACAGTACTGGCTTTGGCTAATGGAAGGAAATCAAATATTCTGTATATAAATATTATATATATATTCAGGTGAGAGACACACCCAAACACTTTAGCACTTAAGTTAGAATAAATCTTTCTTAAAGTAAAAAATCTATTGTACTTTGGAGCCATTTGCATTCATTTTGATTAATATTCAATCAAACACACACAGTCTTGTTGAATAATAATAAAAGAGTAAAGCAGTACTGCTTGATACTCACTTTGAGATCAAGACTAGAGGTCAATGACAATGATAAACGTGTAGGTGTTCATAGTACACATGATCATATGTTTGTGTATTTAACCCTAGAGTCGGTCCTGAAAAATCAAAATCTAGGGCCTGTTGAGATAGCATAGTGGGTCAAAGACTTGACGTTAAGTATAAAGGCCTGAGTCTGACCACTGGGACCCACATGATAGAAGGAAAGAATGAACTACCGTAGGTTGCTCCAACCTTTACATGTATTATGACAGGCACATTTCTCTCTGTCTCTCCTTGTGTCTCTCTTTCTCTCTGTCTGTCTCTCTTTCACACAGACAACACATGCAGATCAATAAATAAATACCAAATAAAAACAAAATGTAAAAAGCTGCATCTATGGCCTGGTGAGATGTCTCAGCACTTAAGATCTCTTGCTTCTCTTTCAGAGACCCGAGTTCAATTCCCAGCACCCATCTTGGACAGCTTCCAATTGCCTGTAGCACCAGCTCCAGAAGATCCACTGCCTTCTTCTGCCTTTTAAGGCACAAATGTACATGACACACATACAGAGACGAGACATACACATGCATGTTAGTAAGAATAAACCTTAAAATAAAAATCTGCTGTTTTTAGGAACGGTTTGCACTCACTACTTGGTAAAATGTGGCATTAACTCACTCACCACACCATTTCATGGTTGGCTGTCTGACAGCGTTTTCTATAATGACAACCACAAACTAGTTTTCAAGTGATGAAAATAAAGTACTTGCCAGTTATGAAGTACTGGAAAACATTTTCACTAAAATAACATGATGTCCTGACTTACAAATGACAAAGCTGGTTCATCTGCTGCCATCTGGTGTTCTTTTCCCTCACTAATTGGCAACTTCATCAGACTGACAATAACAAAATTTTCAAAGATGACCTGAAAGATGTACGACTCTATAAACAGCACATAACAACCAGCTGTGGATGATCTGGGAATGCTCAGGTTTCTGAAAACCTTCTCCCTCGCCCGTATTTACAGCCACTTTCTAAATCCCACTCACTGTTCTTTGTCTAACTCCAGTGTACATAATGGACATGAAAATCACTTGTTAAAAATGCATTCTGACTCAAACAAGGCCAGGGACTGAGACTCTGCTTCTCTAAAGCTATGCTCGCCTTGTTATGTCATAAGTAGAACTCCTCATTAGAAGTTCTATATCAGCATTGTCAATGTCCTGCTCTGCAAGGCGCCTTGCACGCCCGCCGCCGTGCTGTGAATTCGCTGGCTCGGAGCCAAAGCGCCATTTGCCGCTTCTTTCCTGACAGCTTCCGCGCATGTGCGCACTTGTATAGGGCATCGTATGAATCGGCCAATCCGGTCATCATACGATGGCACCAATTTTGACTGAGCCTATCAGGCGATGACAGCTCAGGGCTTTGTTCTGGTACTGCTTATAAGCAAGCCGCGCCTGGGATCGGGGTCCTTTTGCCTTTCCTATCTACAAGACAGTGTGGCCCAATAAAGTGCTTTCTGAGAAGAATCCTGTTGTGGTCGGTCTCTTCCGCTGGCGGACGCGGCGTGTCACAATGCTCAATTTCAGCCTCTATTGGATAGGTTTCAGTTAGTTAGGAGGAGTGGAGGGAAGGGAAACTGTGGCCAGGATGTTTGAAAGGAGATTCAATTTCTAAAATCTTAACAACAGACTGGTGTCAAAAAGTGGTGACGGAGTAAAGTAGCAATCTTCACATGATTCCTAACTATGTTCAGATAGGCCATTATCTGTTTATAATTTCCAAATATGTTTTTATTGCATTTTGATGTTTTTTGTGTGCATATGTGTGTGTTTGTGTGAACAGGTGCATGAATTCCACACTGTGCAATTGAAGGTCAGAGTATGTTTTATGGAAGTCAGTTCTCTGGCTCTACTCTGTGGGTTTCAGGGATTGAGCGCTGGTCATTGGGGTAAACTTCAGATGCCTTTTCCCACTGAGTCCTCTCTCCAGCCTCAGAATATCTTTTTCATGCATTCAGATAACTTATAGACCCCAAGTGTTGGCATGGGTTTCTGAATTTAATGATGGATTTGCCTTATTTATCAAAGCTATAGAATACTGTGAAAATATATATACATACATATATATATACATATATACATACATATATATGTATGTATATATATTTGATCTTGAATAAAACCTATGTATGTGTATATAATCTGTACTGTAATAGTCTTGGAGAAAAACCTTGTGCTTCCATAGAAACTGTATTTTATCCCGAACACCCTTGTAGGTTCTCAGATTCAGGCTGAGCTCACTGGCCTTGATGTTTTTTTTGCCTCTTTGTGAATTTGCATGTGAGTTTCTTTAAAGTGTTACCCCAAAGACTCATTTGTTGGATGACTCTTTCAGCAGCATATAGCACTGCTGGAGGATGGAACTTTTACAAGATAAAGTCTACAGAAAAGAAGAAGTAAAGAACGAGAAGCAGATATCGGGACTTCTGCCCTTCCTGACTTTCTTCTTGGGTCCAGCTAAGTAAGGTATTCTCCTGCCACACACTTCCTGCCTGGATGCCATGCCCCAACCATAAGCTCAGAGCTGGAAAGCTATGTAGTCATGAACTGAAACCTCTCAACTCACGAGCCATAAAACTTTCTGTGTTGAATGTCATCAATTATTTAACACAGCATCAGAAAGCTGACCAGAGCAGGAGGTTAAGGGTGAATGTGCAACTCTTTTGTATGGTAGAGACTGAACTGACTTCCTTCTCTCCTTGGAAAGAGCAGTTTGGGTTGCTGTGTCTAAGTTATGCGATAGTTGTTTTCCCTGTACAAGTTATCGTTAGTAATTCTCATTTATTTTTTCCCTATCAAGCTACAACGATCTGAATTAACTTTTCCAATTATGTCACCCCCTCACCACCATGCAAAGGCATCACTAAGAGCTAAATCCTCACAGACTTGGTGCTGGACAATTCTGTCAATCATGTTTTAAATAAATGCTGATTGGCCAGGCAGGAAGTATAGGCAGGAAAACCAGACAGGAAGTAGAGGTGGAGCAAGGAGAACAGGAGAATTTGGGAAGCAGGAAGCTTCCCTGGCATTCCTGCGCAGATCTCCAAGGAAGCAGCATGTGTCCCTGTCCCAGCTGAGAAAAGGTACCGGCCATGTGCCTGGCATGGATGGGAACAATGGGTTAATATAACTTATGGGAGCTAGTAAGAAGCCTGAGATAATGGGCCAATCAGTTAATAACCTAATGTAGACTCTCTGTGTGATTTTCTTTGGGGCTTGCCAGCTGTGGGGTACTGGGCAGGACAGAAACCCCTACAAGCAGGACCCTCATTTACACAGACTAGATCTGCCAAACTCTGGGATGCCTTTTGAGGATCCAATTATTACTAGTAGCTTCAGTCCATCAAAAACTGCCACCTTCGAACTGTGAAATAATCTTTCTGTTCACTGTGAAAACATATTACTTTCATTGGTTAATGAAGAACTGGCTGACTGGTATCTAGGCAGAAAGCATAGGTGGGACAGCCAAAATAAGAATGCTGGGTAGAAGAAGGGTAGAGTCAGTGGAGTTGCCAGAAGACACAAAGAGAGCAAGACATGCTAGAGGACAGGTAAAGAAAGCCATGAGCCATGTAGTAGTACATAGATCAATCGGCTACTTTAAGCTGTAAGAGCTAGTTAATAATAAGCCTGAGCTACCAGAGAGCATTTATAATTTATATTAAGTCTTTTGTGGCTATTTGGGAGCAACTGACAAGACACAGATAAACTGCACCTACAAAATATTGCAGGTTTTACCCACAAGGTTTCCCGAGAGATTACTGAGATCTTGCTTCACCATATCCAGAAGGGTTCTGCCCTCCTCTGTCTTGTTCAGCAGTAACTGACACTCATTCAGCATCCACAAAACAGAGCCTGACAACACCTGCTTTTTACCTGAGATGAGCTTCTGATTAGCGGAAATGAATAAGAAATCCCACTGTTCTTTTGTGCTCCAGAAACAATTCATCACAAAGACCTCAACTGCCTTCACACCATCTCTGTCCTTCTTCATTGTTTACAATGACTCACAGATGACTTCTTCATTTGTGCAAGGCCTTCTGCCAATCCTCTGAGCTGGCCCTCATTAATAAGAGTCTTCCCTATTATAATAGCCTGAATAAAATCATCTCTTTAATAATTTCTTGTAATTTGTCTTGACAGATCACAACAATAATAAAACCCACTTTGCCTGAAGTGTCCCTAATACAACACTTTTTCTACAATGAAAGTTTTAGAGATTCAAAGAATACATATGAATGTTTCTGGGGAAGTTAGTGACCAGCTAGGTTTAAGTACTATGACTACAGCATACTCAAAAGGGAGTTCAAGCTGTTTGGGGAACCACTGGAAACAACTTGGAAGCTAAAGAGAGGGAGCACACGATGTTTCAAGTCAAAAAAAAAAAAATAAAGACAGAGACTACAAAAAGATATTAACAGCCCAGTAGCTAAGAATGAAAAGCCACCAGGGGGTTAGGAAATATTTGAAAGTGTCCCATCCAAAGTAAAACAACATTGTTAGTACCTGGCAAAATGCCTCTTATAGTACAATTGCCAGATAAAATTCACTATTGTTTCCATATTTTACTCCCTTTATAAATAGACATTCTTCCTTAAAATTACTATGTTATAATTTCCTGGGGGTAATTACTCTGAGTCCTATATTCTTAAGAGTTCCATTTCTAAAAGCCTATGTTGCCGTAATATCCACATATTGCATTTGAAATTAGATTTACAAAAAAACCCTGAACTTTAAATTAATTCTAAAATACATCTTAGCTGTGTTGCTACTCAGTCCCCATGCTCTCTTTCTTTCCGACCAAGGCCAGTTTCCCTTCTAGATGGCACAGAGACACATCCCTGTCTCTAAATCTGAATCTGACGTTTTCCAACTTTGAACCCTCCTCATCTGCATTTCCTCTCAGTGGGGGATCTTTTGCTTTGGCATAGTTATTCAATTTGAAATTTGATAAATATTTATCTCTGATCAGAGCAGGTGATCCTTCTCATTGAACACTTAGAAACACTTTGAAGGTAGTTGTTTTCTAAGGGTTTTATCTTAAAATAATATTACGCCACTTGGGAAGTGATCAGGGTATGAGTAGTGAAAAGCAGATGCATGGTGCATCTCAATTATTATATTAAGCTGCCATCAACCTAGCTCCATGCTACACACCCTCCACACTGTTCCTAAAAGGTTTTCTGCAATATAAATGTGATCAAGTAAGTTTCCTGTTTCTTCTTCAACATTAATTTTGTTTCTCTGGAGGATTTGGTAGGCAGAGGACAGTTATCATTTGCACATAAAGCTAAAGAAAATGTCAGGCAAATCAGCTCTTATAATCATCAGAGGACATGGGTAGGAAACAAAGATGAACACATTAACTAAAGGGGCAAGTGTTGTAATAGATGGGGGCTGTGTTCCCAGCACCTGAGAGGAATGCAGGCCTTTTTGTTCCCAGTGCCTGGCTCCTAGCTGCAGCTAACTTATGCCCAAAATAACCACACGAAAATTGTATTAATTAAATTACTGCCTGGCCCATTATCATTAGCCTCTTCTTGGCTAACCCTGACATCTTAAAATAACCATTATAAAAGTCGGTATGTCACCACGAGGTTGTGACTTATTGGAAGATTCTAACCTGCATCCATCTTGGACTGGAGGATCATGTCATCTGCTGCACTTCCTTTCTTCCCCGAACTTCCATTCTGTCCACCTAAGGGCTGTGTCCTATTCTATAGGCCAGGCAGTCCTTTATTCAACCAATGAGAGTAACCCAAATACAGAAGAACCCTCCTACACCAGGCAAGCAGCATGAAACATTCCTAGATGACCTGACCTGGCAAAGGTTTTAGGTCATATGTGGACATTTAGAAGATAGACTTCTGATAGGTATGACGAAACTTGAAATAGCCCCAGCACTCAAAAAGGTAAAAATTAGGGCTTTAAGGACAGTATGGGTTACAATTAGGTCAAGATAAGCTTGGCTTACAAATCAAGAACCTGTCTTTAGCTAGAGGTGCATACTTTGTCCCAAATGTTTTGATAGTTCTGTAAGGCAGTTCAAGATATTGTAATACAGAGAAACCCAGTATCTTTGGCCAATATTCCCTTCCACTTTTTCTGAACACTGGTAAGGGTGGGAAACCATTCAGTAGAGTGAAAAACCAAAGAAATATATGATCTTGCAAGATTTATAGGACAATATTCCTCTATCTAAAAAGACAGAAGTCTAACTTAGGCGTTCTAAATCAAAAGTACCCTAAGTCCACTAAATACTGCACCTCAGCACTATCTATCAAAATTCCGAGTTTTATTGGCACATGTTGACCACATTTCTCTCTATAGAACTAAATAGCCTTCACTCCAATATGACTTACAAAGAAGTCATAAAGTAATACTCAAGAACCAAAAATAAAAGCAGATAGAAAAATATCCAAGATCACCTGGTGTGAGCAGATCAGAACCGTAAAATTACTATTCTAAACAAGTCTTGCCTGCACGAGAGGTGCAAGAGCACACTGTTGTAGTGACAGCTCTATAGAAGAATGAGGCAGGAGGATTATGTAACTTCAGGAGTTTGAGGCCAGCCTAAACAACAGAAAAGACTACATTTAAAACAAAAGTTTTGGGAGTAACCAATCACTTATTGATAAGATTTAAGGTCCACCCCATAAGAAGGAATATGTGTGTCTTATGCATTTATATGCCCAAATATTTATGAAATCTAATTAGATGATTGATTAAATAGACATATTTTCTTAAGTTTATTTGTTTTCTGTGTATGAGTATTTTTCCTGTGTGTGTGTGTGTGTTTGCCTGGTGTTTACTGAGTTCTGAAGTTCAGATCCCCTGAAACTGGAGTTGTGGATGGTTGTGAGTTACAGGTGGGTTCTGAAAATAAAACCCCAGTCTGTAACATGAGGGCCTGCTCGTTGGGGTTACTGTCCCACCCAGTACCCCACAGCCAGCAAGCCCCAAAGAAAATCACACAGAGAGTCTACATTAAGTTATACACTGATTGGCCCATTAGCTCAGGCTTCCTACCAGCTCCCATAACTTATATTAACCCATTGTCAGCCACATGGCCAGTACCTTT